>JAPKLX010000005.1:5537618-5615868 GCA_026898415.1 Leonotis leonurus
AGCCGAGGTAGAAGTAACTCTCTGGCTGTAGCCGAGGTAGAAGTAACTCTCTGGCTGTAGCCGAGGTAGAAATAGTGGTGGGAGACAGCTGTTGTAGAGGGTCGCCGGGTGACACGCGTCGCTTTTCTGTTGGAGGAGCTGAAGGGGCGGGATTTTGAAAAAGAGGCGGTTTGGGAAAAGGTGATTTGACGTCTATAAAGGCTTCCTTTGGAAGCTAACCAATACTTTTCACTTTTCGCAACCCTAGTATCTATTTTTCTCCTGCAAAAAAAGCTTCCAACCTCTTTGCCATTGTCGACTTCAATCTTCGAGAAGTAAATCCTTCAAATTTTCTCAACAAGTAAGTACTGTGTTATAATGGCTGCTGTTTCCACTTCCTCTTCTGCTTTCTCTGTTTCTTCTTCTCACACTCCAAGCGGTAGGGAGATTGTTGAATCTCCGTCGCCGCTTAGGAGTGTTCCGGCGAGGGTCACCGTGAGGGTCTTTACCCGAGCGGCTCTACCCCCTGTTCCCCGACTCGTAGAGTATTCCCCGTTAGCTGGGTCGGAGGCTGCCTTAGAGTGCGCCTCCATTATGAGTGAGTCCCACATGTGCAATCTTGCGAGAAAATTTTGTTTTCCCGAGTCTGCAGAGCTTATTTTACCTAGGGAGGAGGATAGAGGTTGCTCTCCTCCTGTAGGTTTTTTTACTGTTTATGAAGACTACCTCCATTTTGGTCTTCGTTTTCCGTTACACCCTATTTTTGTTGAGCTGTTAGATAGATTTGAGTTGCCCTTGGGTCAGTTTGCGCCTGCTTCCATTAAGCAGGTAGTAGGTTTTTGCGTTGAGGTCGGTCGCCGAGGTGGGCCGATGTCACTGGAGTCTTTACTCCGTTTTTTTAGAGTGAAGCGGGGGCCAACTGGGTGGGTTTACCTTTCACCAGTAAATAAATTTAAGTTGGTCACCCCGTCCAAGGTGTCGAATTGGCAGAAGAAATTTTTCTTCTGCCGAGCTGAAGGTGTGCCCCTCTACGGCTGGTCGGTGGCCAAGTTCGGCCCTCAACTGAGGGTGGATCCCGTCGGCGAGCTCGAGACGAGCTTGATGGACCTCGGCGCCGTCAAAAGGACTTACGCCGAGGAGGAGCTGTCGAGGCTTGGGCTGAGCCCATGTGACGCCCTGGCCGACGTGGATCCGGGTGAGGCTCCGTAGTGTAGTTTGTCTTCGCTATCCGAACTAGCACTTTGACTTCGTTTGTCTGAACTGGACTTTAATGCTTTGTTTTTCTTCTGCAGTGGATCCCGAGGTTCTTCAAGCCGCGCTGAGGAAGAAGAAGAAGAGGCCGAGAGTCACCTCGGCCGCCGAGGAGATGCCGCGCCGGGAGAGGGCGGAGATGGTGGAGGCCGAGGCGACTCCACCTGTGATTGATCTGGAGGAGCCTCGGAGGGAGGTGGCGCGGGGCCCGGATGCTCGGGCATCCGGGTCGGGGGAGGCTCGGATGGCTTCGTTCCCCGAGGTGAGTGGAAGAAGTTTGTCTTTCTATATTTTTTTTTTTTTTTTTTTTTTTAACATATCCTGTGCAGGAGGCCGATGTGGCACTGGACGGGCTGAGTGCCCTCTCGAGCTTCATCGTCGGCGGGGTCGACCAGTTCAGGGCCCTGAGAGCCGAGCTCGAGGGAGCAAAGGCCGAGGCGGCGAGGGCGGAGGAGCAGGAGGCCAGAACTTTGGTCGAGCTGCTCGCGGCGGAGCGGAAGGCGACGGCGGCGGAGGCCGAGGCGGCAAGGCTGAGGGAGGAGCTTGCCGAGGAGAAGGAGAGGGTGGCCCGGATGGCGGCGGAGCAGGGTGGAGTGTTCCGAGCCCTCGCCGAGCGGATCTTCCGCTCCAAGTACTTCGGCACAGTGGCGGCGCATCTGGTGAGTGCCATGAGTACTCCGATTACTTCGGCAGCGCTCGACCGTGTCGCCCAGGATTACCCCGAGCTTGACAAAGTCAAGTACGGGTATGAGGTGATGTCAAAGGAAGAGATGCTGCAGGAGTACGCCGAAGTACTCGTGGAACACACCGCGGTGATCCCGGTGGTCGAAAGGCTTGCGCGGGAGAGGGCTCCGCTCTCCGAGGAGGCAGTTCGCCGCTGCCCTGCGGATCGGGATGACAGTCTCGAAGCTGTCATCGCCGATCTGGCGAGGAGGAGGCCGGCCGAGGCCGAGGAGGGAGGCGGTGAGGGCGGCGCTGAGGAGCCCGAGGTGGGCGATAGTTAGCTTTCTCTTTTCTTTTTTAGTTTGTATCACGTCGCCGCTAGGGCGGCGCTTTTTCCACATGTATATATAAAGTATATGTTGTCGAACTGCGCTTTGTGCTGAACTGTTTAATTTTTTTTTTTTTTTTTTTTGCTGCTGTAGCCTGCCTTTGACTTCTCCAATACTTCGCATTTTGAACAACAAATAAGCGAGCTTCGTCGTGCTGCCGAGGCTGCCGAGGTCGAGGTCGCGTGTTGGAAAAGCCGAGCTACCAACATCGAGACCGAGCTCGAGGCGAAGCTTAGGTCAGCTCAGGAGAAGCTTGACGAAGAGCATGCGAAGTTTTTGGAGCTGGAAGACAAGTTCCAGAACGTCAAGGACGATCTGCAGACTTTTAAGGCCATAGGCGAGGAGCATGAAGAGTATGAAGAACGTATACATAGAAGCGGTGGCCTAACCATATACGAGGTCTCTACACAAATAAAGGAGGTCCGAGCTCGAGCGAGGGAGTACCGAGAAAGGTACGGCGATGACTCCTGGCAAGTTCGCGAGCAGGAAGAGGCGCTCCTCAAGCTCGGATCCATGTATAAAATTGTTCAGAAGAGGAACCCGAAGCTGAAGAGGTGGATCGAGTCTAAGAAGACTTCACTCGAGGCTTCCTCTTCGGGTCAGTTGGAAAGAAGTTCGGCTGGCGCCCCCCTCACTTTGGGTCGAACTCGAGAAGAGACTCTTGCCATCATGTCCCGAGGTGGAGGGCGGCGTGCTTCAGGCGGTCGAGGTCGGGCTGTGCCTTCAAGCCGAGGTCGAGCTGTGTCTCAAAGCCGAGGTCAATCTGCACCTTCAGGTCGAGGCCGAGGTGGTTTTGGCCGTGGTGAGGGGATGGCTTTTTTGGATTCGGTGCTCGGTCATGGCGGCGCCAGCTCTAGCTCGGGTATGGGCTTCGTGGAGAAATACCTTAGTTATAGTAGTAGGTCTCCGGGCTCAGATCCTCCAAGCTGATTGTAATATGTACTTTATGAAATAAAATACAACTTTACTTGTCATTACTTCTCTAATGCTCTACTTAATTTGTGTAATCAAGTTTGCTTCGATTTGTGATGACTGGCTCGTACTTCGTAATAGCTTCGTTCGACACCGAAGTTTTACTTCGCCTGAAGGCGAAGTTTGGAGACTTCAGGTGGTTGAAGGCGAAGTTTTGAGACTTCGGGTAGCCACTTCGGTTAGGGACGAAGTTTAGGCTTTGAAGTTCTTTGTTTGTCGATTTAATCAAGTGGTCTCTTCACGCGCGCTTGACTTCGCCGCTTCGTTCGAAGTCGAAGTTTTGGCTTTGAAGTCCCTTGTTTGTCGATGTAATCGATAGGAGTGGTCTCCTCGCGCGGTTGACTGCTACTCTCAATTTGGAGTTTTAGCTTAACTTGGATCTAACGTAGTATGTACATAAAAAATGCTTCATAAAAGAACTTAATAAAATACAAACTACATAAATTACAAATAATATTTCTTTAAATGAGAAATATGCCAAGTTCGGGGTATTGGCTCCCCAGATAAGTGGACGAGCTTGTATGAGCCTTTGCCGAGGACATCTTGGATTTGATACGGACCTTCCCAGGTGGCTTCAAGTTTACCGAGCTTCTCTGCCTTGCTAACTTCATTATTCCTGAGAACGAGGTCGCCTATTTGAAACTGTCGATGTTTCACTCGATTGTTGTAATACCGAGCTACTTGTTGTTTGTACCGAGCTTCTAGTATGTAGGCTCGTTCTCGTTTTTCCTCCAACAAATCCAAATTAGTTCGGAGGCCTTCTTCATTGGCATCGGTCGTGAAGTTTATAGTTCGGGGGCTCGGGAGGCCGATCTCCACTGGGATTACTGCCTCGGTTCCGTAGACGAGGCTGTATGGTGTTTCTCCATTGGATGTCCGAGGTGTAGTTCGGTAGGACCATAGGACTTGGGGTAAGTTTTCAGCCCAATCTCCTTTGGCTTTATCGAGACGAGTCTTTAAACCTTTGACTATTGTCCGGTTTGTGACTTCAGTCTGACCATTCGCCTGAGGGTGCGCTACCGAGGTGAATTTTTGCTGGATATTGAGCTCGTCACACCATTCCTTGAATGCCTTATCCGTAAATTGCGTCCCATTGTCCGAGACGAGGATGTGAGGTATACCGAAGCGACAAACTATACTCTTCCAAACGAAGTTGAGGGCCTTTTTGCTCGTAATTTTTGCAAGAGGCTCGGCCTCTACCCACTTCGTAAAATAGTCGATGGCGACTATTAGGAATCGTAGTTGGCCGGGGGCTTGCTCAAAGGGACCGACGATGTCTATTCCCCACTGCATGAAGGGCCAGGGGCTTTGCATGGTGGTCAGCTCGGTTTGAGGTACCCTCGTTATTGTCGCATGAATT
Organism: Leonotis leonurus; assembly: GCA_026898415.1. Taxonomy (NCBI): domain Eukaryota; kingdom Viridiplantae; phylum Streptophyta; class Magnoliopsida; order Lamiales; family Lamiaceae; genus Leonotis; species Leonotis leonurus. Next base: position 5,542,233 of record JAPKLX010000005.1, read on the forward strand.
TGGCACTTCGGACATCTTTTGATGAGGTCGACTGCGTCTCGTAGCATGGTCGGCCAGTAGTATCCCCATCTCATAATCTTTCTGGTTAAAGTCCGAGCTCCGACATGACTGCCACAGGATCCTTCATGCACTTCGCGTAAGATGTAGTCCGCCTGATTGGGTCCTGCACATCTTAGAAGAGGTTGAAGATAGGATTTTTTGTACAATACTCCCCGATCTAGGACATATTTGACTGATTTGTTCTGAAGCTTCCGAGCTCCATTTTTATCATCAGGGAGTTCGCCTCTTTCTAAATAATCCTGAAGTGGTGTCATCCAGCTCGGCTCGTCATCGATTATTGCGTTCACTTCGGCTTCGTCTATACTTCGGGTCGTGACTTCTTCTACCGGAGAGGCTATGGATGACGACGCGAGCTTGCTTAATGCATCAGCTCGGTCGTTTTCATCTCTCGGGATTCGTATCAATTCGAAGTATGAGAAGCTTTCTTGTAAAGTTCTAACCTTGTGGAGATACTTCTTCATCCTTTCATCTCGTGCTTCATATTTTCCGAGGACGTGGCTCACTATGACCTGGGAGTCACTGTAGACTTGGATGGCCTGTATCTGAAGGTTTTGCGCGAGGCGAAGTCCAGCTATTAGGGCTTCGTATTCCACTTCGTTATTGGTGGTTGGGAAGCTTAACCGCAAAGCATAAGGGATTTGTTTCCCTTCCGAACTGATGAATAAAACTCCAGCTCCGCTTCCCTTTTTGCCCGACGCTCCATCGACATAGACTTTCCAACAATCTATGGGGGGTGTCTTCGGCATTTTCTCTTTGATATTCTCCTCGGCAGGTTTGGTAGGCTTCGGAGGCTCGGTGAATACTGTTTCCACCAGGAAATCCGCCAACGCTTGCCCCTTAATAGCTTGCCGAGGTGCGAAGGAGATGGTGTGCTCACCAAGTTCGACCGCCCACTTGGCGATTCGCCCCGAAGCTTCAGGCTTCGTAAGCACTTGCCGAAGTGGTAGGTCGGTCAAAACTTGTATCGGGTGAGCATGAAAATATGGTCGAAGTCGTCTTGCAGCATTTACCAGGGCAAGTGCGACCTTCTCCAGAGGTTGGTACCTCGTTTCTGGTCCTTTTAGAGCTCGGCTTATGAAGTATATAGGTAATTGCCGAGGTCCTTCTCGAACTAAGACTGCACTTATTGATTCGTCCGAAGCGGCGAGGTATAGGGAAAGAACCTCGTCTTCGTTTGGGACGGATAAAGTGGGCAAGTTGTCGAGGTATTTTTTCAAACTCTCGAAGGCTGACTTGTGCTCGTCATTCCACTCGAAGCTCGGGGCTTTTTTCAAGACTTTGAAGAATGGGAGTTGCTTCTCGGCTGCTTTAGATAAGAATCTGCTTAACGCGGCCAAGCAGCCCGTCAACCGATGTACATCGCGTATTGACTTCGGCGCTTGCATCTCCTGGACGACCTTAACTTTTGCTGGATTAGCTTTTAATCCTTCGCGGGAAACCCAACACCCTAGGAATTTTCCGGACTGGACCATGAAAGTACATTTTCCGGGGTTTAACTTCAGGTTTACCTCGCGGAGCAATTTGAAGATGACCTGGAGGTCGTTTAAGGTAGTGTTGACTTTTTTGCTTTTGACAACGATGTCGTCGACATATACTTCAACAATCTGACCGATGTGAAGTTCAAATATTTTGTCAACCATCCTTTGATATGTAGCTCCAGCATTTTTAAGTCCAAAGGGCATCTTCTTATAAGCGAAAATGCCGAAGTCTGTAATAAAGGCTGTCTTCGGAGCGTCCTCGGTAGTCATAAGGACTTGATGGTAGCCTTTGTACAGATCAAGAAAACTAAAAACCTCGTGACCGACGAGGGCTTCTACTTTTTTATCAATGTTGGGGAGGGGATAACAGTCTTTAGGGCAGTGTTTATTGAGATCGGTATAATCAACACACATGCGCCATCCTCCTACTTGCTTCTTCACCATCACGGGGTTGGCCAACCATGTCGGATATTTTACTTCGAATAGAATATCAGCTTGTTGCAGTTGGCGTACCTCGTCGCGTATCACCTGGTTTCTCTCGGCAGCGAAGGCTCGTTGCTTTTGCCGAACTGGTTTTACCTCGGGGTCGATGTGGAGGTGATGAGTTATAATATCTGGTGATACCCCGGTCATGTCTAAGGGAGACCAGGCAAAAATGTCTCTAAACTCCCGAAGTAGTTGAATAACTTGATCTCGGAGTTCGGCACCCCCGACGAAGCCGACCTTGACGATCTTGGACACATCGTTTTCATAGAGTACGACGTCTTCTAGAGGTTCTGCAGCAGGCGAGGTTGACTTCGGCGCGCCGGGGTTCTGTAATTGCTATGCTTGGGGATGTTGCACACCAGAACCTCGGAGTGCGACCTGCATGCACTCCTTGGCCTGTGTTTGATTTCCTCGAAGCGTGATAACTCCATTCTTTGAAGGTATTTTGATCATCAAATGGTAGGCCGAGCATACTGCTCGTGTCGCTATCAGCCAATCTCTGCCTAATATAATGTTATAGGGAGAGTTGGCTTTGACGACAAAGAAGTGGATTATCTTTGTAGTGGATAATGGACTTCGTCCTACCGTCACAGGGAGTGAGATCGTTCCATCTGTTGAGGTCTCCCCTTGTGTGAAATTCTTTAATGGAATGGGTGCCGGCTTTAAGCGCGCTTCTTCAATGTCAAGTTTGCCGAAGCAACCTTTGAAGAGTACGCTGACCGAGGCTCCACTATCAACAAAGACTCGGTGTACCAACTTGTTAGCCACCACGGCCTCGATAATAGTGGCATCTTGATGAGGCGAGGCATGAGGAACAGGGTCGTCATTAGAAAAAATAACGACCTCGTCTTTTTTGAACCTTTTGTACGAAGGCTCCTCCGCGGGTCGGTTCCGAGCTTCTGCCTTCAGCGACGACCTTGTTGAGCCTTGGGGCACTCCGATGATGGCGGCGATGACTCCGTCATACTGAGGTTGATTCTCGTCATCGTCTTCGTCATCCCGTCTTGTCTTCTTATCTTTGGGTTTGCAATTTTCTCCCTTATTCCTTCTTCGTTTGTTTCTACCCCGAGGTTGAGTATCCGGTTGATTTTGACCTTGGTATCCTCCTAGAGTGCCATCTCGTGTTAGGCGGTCGATTTCCGAGGCAAGATTGCGACACTCCTCGGTATCATGTCCGTAGCCGCCATGGAATTCGCAGTATTTATCCTGCGATCGTCTGCTTGATCCAGTTCGGGATAGTGGTGGAGGTCTTTGGAACAAGTTCGCGTGAAGCTCATAAATCTCTGCCCGAGATCGGTTCAGCGGAGCGATCCGATCTTGCTCTGGATTATGCCGAGGTCCGAGGCGAGATGCTAATGGACCTCGTTGGATTCTTTCAAGAGCACCTCGTCGATGTTGCCCTTGATCAGCTCGTTCTTCTCTTCTCTTTTTATCCTGACCTTCAGGTCGGTCAGTGGCTCGTTTCTTCCTGTCCGCCTCATCCGCTTCGGCAAACGCGTCAACAATCCTCCACAGCTGTTTGGAGGTTTGGGGGCGCTCTTTAACGAGCTCCCTGAAAAGTGTGCCGGAGTGAATGGCGTTTTGGAACGCCGAAATGAGGACATCGTCGGAAAGGCGATCGACCTTGAGGCTCTCATTGTAGAACCGAGCTAGGAAGTCGCTAATAGATTCTCCTTGTCCTTGTTTTAGGGTAAGGAGTTGGGCCGAACTCATTTTTGCTTCGGCTTTTTGAAAAAAACGCCTCTCGAAGGCATCTAGAAGGTCGGCGTACGACCCTATGCTGCTACGAGGAAGATTGTCAAACCACTTCCGTGCATTGTCCACCAACAGTTCGGGGAAAACTTTGCACATATAAACATCCTCGGCCAATCCCTGGTTCAGCATATTATATTGATATTGCGACAGAAAGTTGCTCGGGTCGCAAGAACCGTTGTAGGGTTTGATTGGTGGGACCCTGTATGCTGAAGGGAGTGGTGTGTAGAGGATTTTGTTGGTGAAGGGGGTAATGATTCTGCTGTAAACAGTGAATCTTCCCTCTCGGTGTTCGTCCTCGTCACGTCGAGAATAGTCGACGTTTCGACGAGGTGGCGTCTTCTCTCTTCGGTGTTCGTCCTCGTCACGTCGAGAATAGTCGACGTTTCGACGAGGTGGCGTCTTTCTTCGATGCTCCTCGTCACGTCGGTAATGGTCGACGTTTTGACGAGGTGGAGTCTTTCTTCGATGCTCCTCGTCACGTCGGTAATGGTCGACGTTTTGACGAGGTGATGTTGAGCCTCGCCGAGGTGAAATAATGTTACCTCGGCGATTATGCAGTCTTCGGGGGACTTCGTCATCTTTCTCATCGGCGATTTGCTCCGAAGCCTGGGGTCGCTGTGATGGACCTGCTTTATCCTCTTCGCACTGACCTCGTTGTTGATGCTGTTCGGCGAATTTGAGGAAATCTTGCTCGTGGAGGTCTAGATATGCTTTGAGCGCATGGCCGAGCAGAGGTTGAAGTGTGGCATTCCCTTGGTTTTGATTCAATCTTCTACTGCTAACAGAGTCATCAGCTCGGTGAGAAAGGACATCTTCTACATGCCCTTCGGGAGTTCGGCGGTTCGTGGCCTGCCTGGCAGACCGAGTATAGTGTCCCTCCCCTTCGTTAGTAGATGGACGAGGTGGATTACGAGGAATCTCCACCTCGTTTTGCTTTCCTTTAGCAGCAGCAGCTATGGCAGTAGATCGGGTGGATCTAACCATTGTGTTTTCACTTCGGAAATAGTGATCGGACACAAAATTTACTTCGTTTCCCACAGACGGCGCCAGTGATCGATCGCCGATTCTCGAAGTGAGATTTGCACAATGATTTGAAAGTAAACGATACGAGGTTTACGTGGTTCGACTTTTAATGAAGTCTACGTCCACGGAGAAGGGAGTTTGTTTATTATGAATTAGATGAGAGCTGATGTATAGATTACAGAAAGTGATTCTGTCCCCCTCTAATTTAACTATCATCTAGTATTTATAGATGAGAGAGGCGGTTTATGGCTATTTATAGTAAGTGGGCCGTGCTATTGGGCCAGCCGAGCTGCTCTTGATGGGCCGAGGTGTTGGGCCGCCGAGCTGCTTCTGGGCATTGGGCCTCTGCTTCTGGGCATTGGGCCTCTGCTTCTGGGCATTGGGTCTTATTGATGGGCCATATCCTATCAAACACTAACAAATTTTTCTAATTAAGCTTTACCGATTACATTTATATGTTAAATTATTAATATTATTTTGATAATTTAATCAAGTACAGTTAAATGTTTGACGTTAAAATATACTTATTTATCTTTATTTTGGTATTTTAACTAAATAGTAGTATTGAATTGTTAAAATAAAAAATAATTGGTGATTTATTTTGTATGAAAAGTCGAAATAAATAGAATGATTCTATTAAATAAATAAATTAAAACTTTTTTAGTGATAAGGTGTTTGAATATTAGGAAATCCAATTTAAAATATTCGAACAAGTATCGATATTCAAACTATATTCATAAGTGCATCATATACATTATATTCAATATGTTTTGTAAAAAAAACATAAATCATGATATGAAGGGGGTTATATATTTTATTTATATCTGATAAAATTAAGGAACACCATTTAATGATAAGCAGACAAGGCTATTACTGTCAAGTATGGTGAATGTGTTCTGGCATTCGAAAATTAGCTCTGGCGGTAGCATCAGCGTAGACGAAGCTTCGTCGTTTTCGAGCCCTCGATTCGAAATCCCGCGGCTTCGTACATTCACGTCTTCTTCCCCTTCCAACACTTAGGAAAACTATAAAAATCCCCATCAATATTCAATACCCAAAGAAACCTCTCCTAAAACCGACTTCATCTTTTCTCTTATAATTCAATTTAATTCACAAGAAATTAATAAATAAAATTGTTCAAGAACCACCAGAAAATGACTCGCACCTCCAAGAGGAAATCATCTGATAATCAAACCTCTACACCTGTCAAAGCTGCCCGCGTCAACTCTGCTCATTCTGGTATATCGTGAGGCTGTGCAGTTTTTCTTTTTTTTATGTATTTGTTCACTCAAATTAATATTTCTTTTATTGCTCGTATTCTGTGGCATTTGATTTAATTATTTGCGTTATAGTCATTATATGTATTGTTGGATTCTTAACTGAGGCCATTCCTGTTTTCTTATTTATGTTAGGAATTATGGTCTGTTGAGCAATGAAATAGTTATTTTGTTGATGGGATAGTTTGATTGGAATCTAGAGGACATGTAATTTTTAGATGAATTAATTTGTTTTAATAGTGACTCTTGAAGTACCTGAAATCCTGACCTAGTCAACAGATTCAATTGACCAAGGCACGCTTTTGTTCAATTTTGAAAATGTTAGGTCTAGATAGGTTCCATTGTGTAGGGATATTGATGATTTGGAATGAAGTTAATTAAGTGGATTGTGTTGTTTGGTTTTGTGATGGGTCCATTTTGAACTTCAATGGATATGCATTTTGAAAGAACAAAGCAGTTTTTGTCTATTTTCAGCATGACCCATGACAGTTACTGGATAGTTTTTTTTTTTTCCAACAATCGATGTACTAATGAATCTTTACTGTTTATTTGGTTTAAAGTATTTCGAATTAGTGAATTATGTAGTGGGACCTTAAGCTGTTGCATTAGCTCAAAGTCTTGGTTTTACCTATTCTAAGATATTTGCATAGGCATATTATATATGAGTTTCTAGTTTTCCATAGAATGTGGCTTCCTTGATTCTGATTTGTTTTTCATGCCACTGTTCTTTTCAGCATCCGGAAAAGCTGCAAAGAAAATGGACGAACGTATTGATGGACTTTACACAAAATATGCTAATCAGACATTACGTGTGATTGAGTGAGCATTCTTGTTTGTTTTACTGCCTTCACCCTCTTACCTCATGTAAGAGTTGACTTCAGCATGTTTGTCTCTTCAATTGTTAATATTAGTTTTTAGCTAAATTCTCATACGGTACTCATGGAATCCACTTAAAACTTAAATGCGATTGATATCTGGCCGTGTATGATGTCAATATATATCTCTGTGTTATAAATTATCCCAGATAGCAGTTCCTAATCCTAGTTGAGTCCTATAAGCTTTGACTAACCCACCTCTAAGATCTTCCTGTTTTCTGAAATGCACATGTTGTGAGGCTATATCAGCTGACAACTTTTGATATAATTATTAATGATCGTCATATATTTTTCTTGGCCTTTTCTTATTAATGTGTCCGGTTTATGAGGTGTTGAAATATTGGCATTGGGGCACTGGTGAAGGGATCTTTCTGGTTAACTTTCATATTCCCAAAATTATGCAAGGGTTGGTATTATTAGACTTGTGTCCAGTGGCGGATCCTAAGGTTAAGGGAGTGGAGCTTTGGCCCCTACCAATTTTTTTTAATGCTTTTTATACTTATAAAATTGTCGATATTTTTACAAATATTTATGCAAAAGCCCCTACCATTAATTTGAGTTGTAGAAAAATTTATTTTTTAAATTGTTATATCGAAACTCGGGCCCTAGTAACAATTTTTGTGCGTCCGCCACTGCTTGTGTCACCTCTGTAAATAAAATTTATTCTTGAGCTTTTCTAGTGATACTCTCTAAATATTGTATCTAACATCTTAATTCTGCATAAAATTGGATGCACCATTCCTCTTAGAATGACTGGAATTACGAAGCATAGATATAATAATAAGTATTATTTTTCATTTATGGTTCAGTCCAGATGGGGTTGAAGCATTATGCTCTGATTTAAAGGTGGACTGCGCTGATGTTAGGATATTGATGCTAGCTTGGTAAGTTGTTTGTTGAAGAAAGACCTTCCTAGTGTAAATTTTTACTCAAGCATGGAATATATTTATTATATCGCACTGAATCCCGACACATTTCTCTTGATATAAGGAAAATGAATGCTCAGAAGCAGGGATATTTTACTCAGGTGAGCGCTATTGCTGTTTGGTTTTATCTGTTCTTTATTAATAGTCACAAAACTATCTTGTTATAGGTTTCCATGCTTTGTCTATTGTGATTAACAGTTTAGTCTGTTTGACCTTTTCTTTGTGTACTGACAAGCAGTTTATCCCCTTTTCTCTTTTCCATTCTTTGGCTATTAGCTTATGTTTGACCTTCAATTTTTATATATTTCTGCTTTCATTTTTTTTAAACTTGGCTTGACCTTGATCCCATTATACGTGATGTTCTTTTCTTTTCTCCTCATATGCCTTGTGTCCAGCTCGTGAATGATATGGAAAAACTTATGGTGATTATGTGGCAACATATCGTGTTACTTTGAATATCTTTCTCTTTTCTATGGACGCCATTTTTAAACCTTAAAGTTGTAATAGAGAATTTTAGCATTGAACATTTTTCCCACGAGAAGTATCTAACAAATATTTCACCATGAGACATTGAAACCTGAGTTTCCATTCTATTGCTCCGTGTTCGTCCAATTGTAGATGCCATCTAACATTGCTTGTAACAATGATCTGGTTTCTGGAAATATGAAGGTTTCATTCTGATTTGAGATACAGTTTTAAAGTTGCATCCTTGCTTTGGGCCACATGTTGCTGTTTTGTGTGATGACCTTTGTGCATACATCTTGTTCATTTCCTTGGGTTCAATTAATCATCAGGATGAATGGCGAAGAGGCTTGAAAACTCTTAAGGTTGATACAATAAATAAACTGAAGAAGTCATTGCCAGAACTTGAGAAAGAGGTAACTCATGTTGCAAATATTCCCTTATTGACGTTTCAGCTTATTTGAGAACTTAGAACTAACTGATTCAAGTGTGTTGATGAAAAGGCCTTGAAGTTGGAGAATTTTGAGAATTTTTATAGATATGCCTTCCGTTACTGTTTAACGGGTAAGCAAAGTCGTCTAATTGCATTCTCTTATGTGGATATGTGTAATGTATTTCCAATGTATCTCTATCCTGTTGACTTGTTTCAGAGGATAGCACTCTATGTGGATATGTTATACTTTCTTTCTAATATAACTCTTACCTGCTGACTTTTTTCAGAGGATAACAAGAAGTGTCTAGACATTGAAACTGCCTGTGTATTATTACAACTTGTTTTAGGGGCCCGATATCAGGCCCAAGTAGATACATTCATTCAATTCCTTAAGGTGAATGATGATTACTATATAAATAATTCCTTTAAGCCTTTGGAATATATTTTTGGAAAGCTTTGCTGTAGATGACCTTTTTAAGTTGCTCTTCAAATCTTCTACTTTATCTGATTGTCTGTTCCATGCTATGTGGTAATTTGTTTCAACTTCAGAGTCAAAGTGAGTACAAGGTAATAAACATGGATCAATGGACAAATTTCTATCGATTTTGCCAAGAGGTACCATCTTACTTCAGTTTGTATTTTGTTTCTTTGAATGATTATTTGTTTAACTGGCATCTTATGATCTTTCTTGGTGGTTTTAAAAGTTGGTTTTTCCTTCTCTTCGGTTCATCATCTAATCTTAGGTAAGTATCATATTGTTTTGACAGATAAGCTTTCCAGACCTTAAAAATTACGACACAAATGAAGCTTGGCCTTTAATTCTCGACAATTTTGTTGGCTGGACGAAACAAGAAGCAAATGAGGGCAGTGCATGAGTTTGGACATATTGCTCTATATAGGAGTTTTGGACAAGGTCATCGGAGAAAGCTACTATTCCTTTATAGAATGATTAATGTTGTAAGGAGTAGCATTTAACAAGTCAGATTGCAGGTTTTCAAGATTCCTAAATGCAGAACACACAACTGTGGAAGAGATTATACTTGACTTGACATGCTTGGCTGTATAATTTTTCTTGGACACATCTATAAAACTACGCCATTCTTTCCAAAAATCCGTTTCTGCGTCTGTGTTTTTGGCTTTGTATGTTTCTATCTCTCTTGAAGTGGTGATGAACAGATGAAGTACATTGTGTCATGATTGCATAATCTATGCTTATGAATCGAATGTTGTTTCATATTTAAACAGTAAGCTTAATAATGAACGACAGGAAGATTTTTAAGACAAATGACAGAGAATAAGTCAGTCGGCAAAGCAGAGAGAAATAAATGAATACAAATAAAGCCAAGAAACATCGATCTGAACTACATTCTTCCTAGAAAATCTTCGATGTTTATTAGGTCCCTCGTTCACGCCGTTAACGTCACCTCATATTTAAGCTTCTCCTGCAAAGTTCTGTTACAACTTACCAGGTTCTATACAATGGCTCTTCACAGATATTATTTCTCACTCTCTGTGGCTCTCACCGTTATCTCCTTTGCTGCTGCAACTGCTCGCAGCTTTCCTGATGAAGCTGAACAGGAGATCTTAGCTGTCTGGCCCTCGATGCCTCCGTCGCAAATGGCATGGCCGCCGTCGGAGGGGCCACAGTCTTTTCTGGCAACTCCATCACCACCGCCAACTCCTTCAAACCATCCTTCTCCGGGAATAAAAGGGGCTTATTGGCCTTCATATTCAACGCTTCCACCATCAACTATACCTACTTCATACTTCACCCACTTATTCTACGCCTTCGCCGGAGTCGACGCCACTAGTTCCCAGATTCTCATCACTCCTCCCGACGAGCAGCTCATGGCGGACTTCACATCCGCCGCCCACGCCGCCATCCCCCCAGCAAAAGCCCTCCTCTCCATCGGCGGAGCCGCCGCAGACGCTCAAATCTTCTCCAACATGGCCTGCAGCTCCGACAATCGCGCCGCCTTCATCCACTCTTCCATCGCCATCGCGAGAACATATGACTTCGATGGGCTTGATCTCGACTGGGAGTCCCCCGCCGACCCACAGGAGATGACGAACCTCGCGTCGCTCTATTCGGAGTGGCGCGCTGCCGTCAACCAAGAGTCACTAGCCTCATTAAAACCGCCGCTGCTCCTCTCCGCCGCCGTCTACTTCGCGGCGGACTTCTTCCTCCCCGGGTCCGTGCCGCGGACATACCCGGGCGAGGCCATTAGGAGTAACGTGGACTTCGTGAGCCCAATGTGCTACGATTATGTCGGCGCGTGGCAGCCTAACTCCACCGGAGCTCATGCATTGCTTTACAACAGCGCTAGTAACCTGAGCACAAGCTACGGGATCGCGACGTGGAAGGGGAATGATGTGCAGGCGGAGAAGATAGTGTTGGGATTGCCGGCTTATGGGAGGGCGTGGCAGCTCAAGGATCCGAGCCAGCACGGGATCGGAGCTCCGGCTGTGGGAATTTGGCAGCAGGCGACGTCTGGAGTGATGAATTATTCAGCTATAGTGGAATTTAATAGGGAGGAGAATGCGACGGTGGTTTTCGATAATGCGACGGTGTCGACCTACTCGTATGCAGGAAGTGATTGGGTAGGATATGACGATGCTACTTCGATTGAGCACAAGCTCAAGTTTGCCAAAGCTCAGGGACTCGGGGGATACTTTTTCTGGGCGCTTGGCTTTGACAGTAACTGGGATCTTGCTAGAGCAGGTTAGTTTGCATATGATAGATTACATATATATGTTGTTGGATAGATAGATTATATATATAAGTACATGCTGCTATATTTTTTTATATTGTTTGCGTGGAATGCAGCTTCCGCAGCATGGGACAGTAGCTGATGATGAATGGGGCACAAAAAAATAGAGCCTTGATCAATGATTCGATAGCTTAGTTAAAATAGGCGTCACTTGATATGTTTATTTGTTTAGTGTTTTACATTCTTTGCTCTCTTGTTCGTTCTTCTGTGGTGAATGGTGTGTTGTTTCATGCCTCAGGCTTCATTTTTTTCTTCTTTTTTTTTGTCTTATAGTGCATTCTATTTGAGGATACTACATTAAATTTATCACTTAATCGACTCCAACATTTCTCTGCTATACTAGTACTGTTTTGCTGCATCAAGATGTAAACAGAAGCCACAAATTTGGATTCGTAACACAAGATCATGAATTTCGTGAACTCAAATTGTACTGTTTTGCTGCATCAAGATGTAAACACACGAAGCCACAAGTTTGTATTCGTAACACAAGATCCAACACATGAATTTCGTGAACTACATTGTAACACATAAATTGTCACGAACGCATTCTACTAAGGATAGTAGAATCCGGGAAACCGTAACCAAGGGAGGGATTTAAGAAGCGGGGATAGAAATGGGGGAATGGAACCAAGATGAATCGAACAATACTCCCATAACTTAACTTAGAAATTCATCGTACGAAGTCAATATAGGAATAACTCGAGTCATAAGCTCGTACATAACCACGAAAAATAATAAACATCGAAGTCTCAAATCCATTACATAAAGGTTTCAACTAGCAGCGGAAACTATTCGGATCGATGAAAGTCCTACATGTATGAGGACATGTAGAACCCCCAAGAGTCAACCGCTAAGAGACTGACAAAAGCACGACGTGGCACCCCTTTCTTCATCGTTTCTTAACCTGCACGTTTAGAAATACATGCAGGGCTGAGTACAAAAGTACTCAGTAGACACGTGCCGAAATCGCACTCATACAATTATAACTGTCATGCCATTATAAGTGAAACATAGGGATTTTGTCTCTAAAGCACCTACGTTCACCAAAATCATTTCTCGTGAAAATCCTATATTCGACTGAAGTCTAAATTCTTTTGTAGTCAGCCATATCTGAAGTTCTATGTGCCGGGGATGTGGCCACCTCACACGGACACTGGACCGGCCAACCCGCTAAGATGACTCACGGTCCGTTGTGTACACAAGTCCGAGTAAGATATCTAATCTACCGGGACCCGAATTCGATTATAAATAAACAGATAGGCATCATACATAAATCAAAATATTTATGGCAAGACAGTGCTTCGAAAAAAATATCAATTTCATTCTAAAGTCATGCGCACATATTTTATAGAGTAAGAAAAGCCTACTTGAATAGTCTCGATTGGTGTTGGCTTCGTTCTCGGAGTGCGGATCCGACCTCTTGTCGAAACCTTTAAATAAATCTCAAGTGAGATATAATCTTCTAGTGCATTTAATATTTTCTAAGTGTAAGAAATATTATCCTTTATTATTTGGAGAATTGTCCTCGGATCTTTACTCGACTATTATTCGAGTATTGAATTTATTGTCTAGAGACGTTGATTTCTCAAATCAACTATGTTTCTTAGCTTCTAATTTCATTTACCATATATGCTTTATAGATTATGGGAATTTATAGTATATTACATCTCTTCACACATCACTTTAGCCGATGGTGTTTCAAAGAAAGAGAGGGGGCCTAAATCTGATTTTATGTACAATACTTGGTTGATTATTCACACCTGCCATAATATTATATAACAAGCTAGATGTCATATATTGTATATAATTAATAGTAGCAATAGTATCCTTAATGCTTCTTAATAATAGTAATAATAGTAATAACAAAAATGATAATAATAATAACAGGTACTAATTAATATCATACTAATGATTATCAATAGTACTAATAAACCCAATTAGGATTATTAGTGGTAAAGATTCTCGATACTAATTAACAACTATTTTAGTCTTATTTTAAGATGAGATTTAAATCGAAACAAGGTTCAACTACACAATGTATGTAACAATATTATCAATATGCTACTTGATTTCCTATTCTTAAATAGAACTTTAGTAACCATAATATATATTTGGTACAAAATTGTTCTAACGAAAGAGCGGACCATTACACAAATACACGAATACCGCAAATTTTAATTTACATATTCATGTGTCACATAAAAATTAAATTAAAAAATATATGATAAAGTGATCAATTAATATAAATATTTTTCAAATTATTATTATTTATCTTTTTTATTAATGACCGTCTTTTATCTTTTATTTAAAAAGGGTTATTTTTACAGTTGACCCTTCTTTATTTATTTTTTTTATTTTAATGAACAATTTAATTTTATCCCTCATGCATTTTTCATTCTCATAGAATAATTAATTTTTTTAACATTTGATATACAATTGATATTTGCTCTCTCATTTTATTGTTTTCTTTTAAGTTTATCACAATAAATTTTTATTAAATAGTTAGAAAGATACTATCATTTAAACTTTATTGTTTTCTTTTATGTTTATCACAATAAATTTTTATTAAATAGTTATAAAGATACTATCTTTTAAACATTATTAATCGGTTGATGAATTAATTAATTGGATATTATATATACTTTGGGGGTGTTCGGTTGGATGGACTATCCATGATTTAGTCACATATTAATTATTATGAAGCGTTTGGTTAGATGTATAGGGCCCGTGATTCAATCTCAAGACTGTGCCACGTAGGATTAGTCTTGACTTTTTTGTCTTGGCCTCACCCCTATGACAAAAATAGTCTCGACTAATTACGGGCCAAATTAATCTCGGATAATCACGGGCTATTATAATCATACTAACCGAACACCCCCTTTGTGTTTATCATAGTCACAGGATATCTTTTAGGGATGGTTTGATTTGATTGATAGGATTTGATAGATAGGATTAATAGCTTTAAATCTCTACCTTCCTATCTATAATTCTCTCATTTTTTATACTTTTTAATCACTCAAATGCTTGATTATATAAATGATTATATAATCAAGCATTTGAGTGATTAAAGGGCATAAAAATTGACTAAATTCTTAAGGAGGGTGAGAATTATGGATAGGAAGGTAGAGATTTAAAACTATTAATCCTATCTATTATATCAATCCTATCATTCAAACCAAACCACTCTTTACGGCGAGAGAAAAAGGGATCGACTTGAACTAAAACAAGAGCCAAACATTAAGTATATAAAGATAGAAATGTCGATATTTGATTTTATTCTTTGTATTCCTAAACATACAGGATATTATTTGTTTCTGCATCAAATTAAGTATAAAGTCCGATCATTCCATCCTATGCTGAAAATGGCAACTCCTTACACTCCCCATGACTGTTTAGCTGCATCAAACATGTAAACAAATTAAGCCAAAGTTATAAAAATTAACAAGGGGATATTCAAAAATAAAAATGTAACAAAGAATAAACTCTAGATAATAGTAGTTATATATATACAAGGAAAACAAAAGAAGCAGCAGAAGAAGAAGAAGAAGTGAGAAATTAGGTACCTTGTTTAGAGAGTGCCCAATTGTTATCAACTCCAACATGCCACGCAAAGTAACCAAGAAGGCCTGTCTGCTTAGCATAGGTAACTTTGGCAGCAATGGACTGTGTATCATCGTAGCCGATCCAAGTAGTTCCCGAGTAGCAGTAATTGGTTACGATCGTGGAGTTATAAACCACCGGTGCATTATACTGGGCGATGAAGCTCTTAATCTGGTTATACCCCAAGGCTCCACCACCCGGAATGATAGCCGGCGCCAACATGCCGTGATTGTTGGCATTCGACAGGGTCCATGAATAACCGTAGAAGGGCATGCCCAGAACTAGCTTCTTTGCGCTCACTCCCGCCTGAATCCAAGCTGTGATGCCGGCGCTGCCGCTAACCTGGCTGGTCGAATCGTACAGCATAGAGTGGGAGTTGGTGAAGGCGTACCACGAAGGATCATAGAAGTCGTAGGCCATCACGTTCACCCAATCCATGCTGGCGTTGATCGACTGCGCTGGATAGTTGAGTATCGTGTTCTGCTCCCAATTCGGCAGAACCGCCGAGTAGTAGAACGCCGCCGTTAGCAGCAACGGCGTCTTCCCCAAGGCCTGAGCATCAGCGGTGATGGCGCTGCGCCACTGGGTTAGTAGGGTTCCTAAATTGGTCATGTCAGTGGATGTTCGGGGATACTCCCAGTCGAGGTCGAGGCCCGAGAAATTGTATTTCCGGGCCAGGTTTATGGAGGAACTGATGAAGGAGCTTCGCGAGGAGGCTTGGCTGGCCATGATGGAGAAGGTGGTGCTGTTGGCGCCTCCGCCGCCGATGGAGAGGAGGGTCTTGACGGAGGGGTTTATGGATTTCACGGTTGCCGTGAATTGAGAGAAGGCGGGGGTGTTTGCGGGGGAGATTGTGACATAGTAGGTGGAGTTGAGGCCGGCGAAGGCGCAGAAGAGGTGAGTGAAGAGACTGGAGTTTATGCCTGAGGCCGGGAACCCACTTTCCGGGAACCAGTAGGCACCATTGACGGCGGATTGTGCAGCAGAGAATGGAAGTAATTGGAAGAGGGAGAGGACTGAGAATAGGAAGACTAGTTTAGTTGATGAAGCCATGGTGTTGGTTGATCAGCTAAAGATATGGCTTGCTATATTATATTATCTTTGCTTCTATATATAGGAAATGTAAATCTGTCCTAGATTCCCAAAGTACGTAGTGCGACATTTGATTGAGAGTAAGAATGTCTTTTGGTCGTGGATGAACAAATGGTGGAATTTGACTGCAACTTCCATATTTATTGATGATCGATCAAGTGGTGGAATTTGACTGATGACATCAACAAGAAAGAAAGAAAGAAAGAATGGATTTATTTAGGGTAGAGTGGATGCTGCATACACATGCAATGCATCTTATATTATTTAATTTCAATGCCCATAAGCTGCATTTATAAAATTTTAAAACGTAAGGGATTGTGTCATGTAGTTAGGCCAAAGCTAAGGAGGATTTCGTAGCTTACAACCGAAACTGAAAGTCATACATACCTATGTAATAAAAGTGAATATATAACTATCGATAGGACAATAGCTGGCTAACATGCTGCACGTGGATTACTGATCAAGATATCTCTAAATTCTAATCCATATTCTGACTTTTAATTTCATTTGCAAGCTTCTAGACTAGTGGAAAATTAAAGGTGGTAAAAGTTTATCTTATCTAAACCGGCCTATTCAACTCAATCAAACCTCAAATTTCTGCAGGCATTAGATATATTAAGATAGAAAATGTCTATAAAAAAGGATGAGTACAGAGCAAGAAGTATTTTTCTTGCAGAAACGCGTACCAACATTTTTGCATTGACAAATGTATACATAGAATTTGAAATTTGACTTCATATGTTTACTTACTTTTTAAATTATTGTTTACATAATCTGCTCATCAATAGAAAGTATAAATCATATATTCTTTTGTTGATTAAATAGTATTGAAAATCATTACAAATCTTGATAATTTGAAAGGAATGCATTGATATATGATAAGGGTTTTATATTAAGAAGTAAATTTGAAAGTCTAAAAACCTTATAATATGAAAAGTAGGGAATAAAGATTTATGTAACTGAATGTTATGTACAAGTAAGTCAAGTGGCAAGACCATGCCATAAAATTCCAAGTGGCCAATCAATTTCAACTTATGATTTATGAGGATTTTAACTATACTCCCCAAACACTTATTATTATTATTATTATTATTAATTACTTATAAAATAATGTCGATTCATTCTTTTTTAAGATAATAGCAAGTTGAGTAATCATTTAATGCTCATAAACAAATATATACCTTCTCTCTCTATTAAAATTGTGCACCAATTTTATTGGTACGAGATTTAATCATTATCATTGTACGTAGTATATTATGTTGTAGATAAATATATTATGGTTGGAGATACCAAAATAATTAACTATAAGAGTTTATTGAGGATTAATTATATGTATCGTTTTCTGGGATCCATGTACCAAAATAGTTAGTGCAAATTTAAGAAAAATCACAAGTCTGCAATTTAGAGATTTCATCACTCGTCTAATTGTAACAGAAGCATGTTCGATTTGCACTAACCTCAGAAGTGAGAAGAATATAATAATAACTAGGTATTGCGTGCTATGCACGGGTTTATAATCTATTTATAAATAATTTATAATATAGATATTTAAAGAAATCAAAATATTGTAATTCAATTTTATTTGGTGGTTTTAAAACCGTAATCGATAGTACTCTTCTCAATTGTCACTATGCGGGGACAATTCGGTTACAGAATTCAAAATTTAAGAACAGAATCAACGATTTGATACAATAACTTCGATTTATTTTACCTCATTCAATTTCTTATTTTATAAAGAGTCGTTTTTTATTAATTTATAACAACATATTAAAATTAAAAAAATAAGATAATATTACATAACTATTTAAACATACGTGTTTATTGATAAAAATTCATAATAAATATATTTGAACTCATTATTATTTGTCGTTATATTTTGTTGTGAAATTCTAATTTTTTTTATATAATAATAAATATTTGACATAATTTTATGTAACAGCGAATTAATAGAGCTGGTAAATTAATAAAACTCCTAATTAGGAAAACATATTAGATAACATTGAAATTTTATAGTAAAAATAGATTGAGACACTATGTCTAATTTATCTTCATGCATAATATTAAAACATATTATAAAGAGTATTCAACTTTATAATTATGAACATTATAATTTAGTATAATATATTATATGTATAAGAATATGTATACATATAATTATTTTCAATTTACTAATGTGTTATAATTTTTTTATATTAAATTTATATTTTA
The DNA here is from genome assembly GCA_026898415.1 of Leonotis leonurus. Lineage (NCBI taxonomy): Eukaryota > Viridiplantae > Streptophyta > Magnoliopsida > Lamiales > Lamiaceae > Leonotis > Leonotis leonurus. The sequence goes on from JAPKLX010000005.1 coordinate 5,560,679, forward strand.
TATAACATATATCAAATTAAATGTATTGTCGAGATCTTTAATTTAATATGCATAATATTGCAAATATTTTTACGAAGAAAATAAATAATTTTAAGAGAAATGTGTTATAAGAGAGAGAAAATAATCTATAAAGTTTTAAAAATTAATAAGCTAAACGCTAAACATAAACCAGATTCAGTTATACATGTATATTATGATTTGTTTAATACTCAAGTTATCTTGTTGCTTTATTGGTTCACAGTATAACCTTTCTTATTTTCAAGTTTGCAGTCTTATTGCTAGGAGTGAGCTCACGTGCTTGCATGTTTAAAAGATTAAAGAAGCATTGCTGGGATTAGGCTTGTCAATGGGTGGGTAAAATCCGGACCGAAACCGTTAAATTAGATACGGTTCTAGAATCGAAACCAGACCGTTGAATATCGGATCCGGACCCGAACCCGAACCGTTAATTAAAATATTAATGGTTCCGGTCCGGGAGAATACCCATGGGTATTATTGGGTATGGGTTACCCATGGGTCTCCCTATATTTTATTTATATAATTATTTTAGTTACCAATTCGTTAAAACGAATTCGAATTATAAATAAATTAATTAAATATAAAATATTTAATGATGAAATTTCACTCTTATTTTATTTAATCATTATTAAAAAATCACTTAAATACCATAATTATTTTACGACTTATATGTGTTTATTGTTTCGATACATTTATTATTGAATTAGGACGTATAGTGTGTCCGTCTACAATTAAGGATGTAACACGAGATATTATAAAATATTATTTTTTTAAGATAAAAAACATTGAAGAAAAAAAAATGAAAAAAAAATTGGAAAAAAAATGATCGGGCCGGACCGGACTAGAACCGGAACCGTACCTTACGGGTCGGGTCTGGACCGATCATGAGCGGGTTTGTACGGGTCTAGAACCGGAACCGGAACCGGAACCATAATTTTAAAATAAGCGGGTTTTGACCGGTTCCGGTTCCGGTTCGGGTAAAACCCACCCATTGACAAGCCTAGCTGGGATTCGATCTTTGTACTCCTTTCCCGTATGTAAATATCTAGAATAATGTAGAAACGTGTTACTTGCTTGAGCACGCTTCTATTAGTAGTTGGTTATCTAGGTGGCTAGCTTAGGTGGCAATAACCAACTCTATAAATACATGTGGCTGATTGTTTGTTGAGAGTAACAAATCATTTTTCTCTTTCCAAAACAGAAATACAACAAACTTTTCGTGCCTCACGCACTCCCTCCTTCTCTTTGCTTTTCATGGATATTTTTTCTTCTTCACCAAATCTGTTTCTTTCATAAGTATCAAATCGAATCCTGTTAATGTTTATTTTTAAATTTAATAATTGTAGTATTATATTTGTCATTGAAATTAGTTATTTATAAAATTTGTCATTCAAATTGATTTCAATTGGAATGTTTCATGTTTTATATATATATAGATAATAATAATAATATTATTATTATTATTATTATTATTAAAATGAAATATACACCTAAATCCTAATGACAGAATTGTTGTTGTGTAATTTATTAGAAATCGTTTTCTAATAATGCCCAAAGAGCCGGCCCATCCCAAAATTATGAATATTAGTAACTTATAATCAATGAGAAGAGATCCATTCAAATAAAGGAGCCCATCGAATTTAGTAATTTATAAGTATCTTATAGTGATTGGCTTTTCTTTTCCACATTAAAAAAATGTATTTTTTTCATTTATCAAAATATATCATACTATTGTTCCTTTATTATCGATTCCCATATTGTTTCATCCTAAAACTCAATAACAAGATTCTTATCTTAAAGTATATAGTTTTCATCATAACAGCCTATATACACACAAAAAAAGTCAATGCATCGTCCAATAATTTATATAGCATTAATAGTTAAGCTAGATAGATCAAATATTTAAGTAATGATTTCAAAATTTTGTGTAAAACTATAGGGCATGATGATCAAGATGGCGGAATAAAAAATATAGTAAAATATTTACGAAGACAAGTAATGATTGATAGGGATATGTATACTTGTATTCACATTCACATGCTAGCTACTACCACAATTCCCTATTCTTTACATGTAGTATTAAATTTATAGAATTTAAGTTAGTAAGTTTATAGAATTTGGTTAGTGGGCATGTATTGTTTAGATATTTTATATACATAATCTTTAGCCATATTTTTCATACCTTGGCGAAAATTTGCTACTATATATTTTGACTTCTTTTTATGAAGAACGCTTCTCGTATATATAGGCATGAGTATAATACAGTAATATTGTCATGCAGACTAGTCAGTCCTCACATAATTCAAGAGTTTGAGGTTAAGAAATATGCCCACATAATAAACGATGATTAAACACTTAGGCTGGTTGGTTTGGTGGATGTGATAAATTAGATTGATATGATAAATGATGATGACATTATTTGGATTATATAATCATGTGTTTTGTTTGATTGATTATAATGTTTGATAAATTATGTGATTATAATTAAAATATAAAAAAAATACCTAAATTGCCCTTTATAGAGATATGTTGGTGTGTGTTTACTTGTATTTTTGTAAATAATAAAATTGACGAGGATAATTTTGTAAATTTGCATTTTGAAATGATGTTTGATTAATAATAAAGCCTAATCAAGTCAAGTTTGGGTTGATTAATAATTAAGGAATTCATTGATTATATGCGGGCCAAATAATCAAGCAAACCAAACAGTTAATAATGTTTTATTATTTTATCAATCACACTTAATCAATGCTAATCAAGCAAACTCTTTATCCATGCATGACAATCAATTTTGGATTTCGTACAAATCCATTTTGAACTCGATGAATCCCAATTGGTTTTGGAGTTTCTAAATATTTTTATTAATTGGTTTTGGAGTTTCTAAATATTTTTATTATTGAATCTGAATTCATATTTTAAGACTCATGGACCCGTATATTTCATTGTTTATTATCTATATATACATATATAAAAAAAAAAAATATATATATATATACATATTAATATTATATTATTTTAAATATAATTCACTCATATTTTAAATCTCGTTTATTTCTTGAACATATCCATTCTTTTGGATATTAAATCATTGATGATGTTGAAATAGCTACAACATTTAATATTCTTTTCTTTTTTTAATATTTTAAATTTTAATTTTAATTGTCATTAATTTCACCATGACTCTTCTTGATACATCAATGATTGTAAAATTATTTAACAAATTTATGATTTATTTTGGTTTGTCGTGTAGTCGATGGGATCCAGCCCCCATCGACCGTTGGAACGAGTTGAAGACCAACGATGAGGAGAGAGGTCGGTGAGGCTGAAGGCGTGGGAGGTGAGTAAGGCCGCTACGAGTCTGTTTTGATTGTTTTGCGTAATATTTCCCAATAATCGTACATTATATATATTTTTTAAATTCAAAAATTTAAGGGAACTGAATAATATAGTTACCAAAATTTATGCCGACACATTAAATTTTTTGGCCCATGTATATGTACAAATATATCTTTATTTGTTAGTCTATTAACATTAATCCCAATTGGTTTTGTATTAGGTACAGATGCAGTTTTTTTAATTTTAAAATTGGATTAACATTAAAATTAAATTAAAATTATATAGCCGCACGAAAAATTCAAACCAAAACTTATTGCATTGGACATTAAATTCACTACCACTAGGCCAACACATGCAACTAAAAAAATAGATATTTATTGGTGCATACATATTATTGACGGAAAGAATAATAATCCATTTGTATTATAATAATGAAATGTACATTCAAGATGTAACGAAAAGAGAGATTTAAAATCTCTTATTAAAATCTATCATGTGGCCGGGTGCATGATTCTATGAAATTGGTGACAATATCATGTTATCTGATGAAGTCAGTTATTAACAAACGTTGAAACTGGTTTTTAACAAACGGACTCCATTAATTAAAAATATTTGCATGGAGAATAATTAGAAGAAAAAAAAAAATACTCTCCACAACAATCGAAATTTCATGAAAATATGTAGACTTGGAAAATCTTTAGAAATTTAAGGAGTTTGCAAGTTTCTAGAGGATAAGTGTGGGCAACTACGTAGGAATTTATACATGTATTTAGCCTATGACAAGTGGATCAAAAATTGATATTACATATTAGTATATTCTAGATGACTAATTATGTGCATAGTTTTGATTCGTGTATATGGGCAATAAATGCGGTACTTTACTTAGCCTGACATAATTAAAATCTTGAAACTGTCATAATATTAACGAAGATTCTCTTTGCGAACAATAGGCTTCCGTCCATTTCCATTACCATTTACCAACCATATTTAACAAGGCGTGACATTGATTGTCAGTATTTATAAATTTCTATAGTAGAAATTTAAAGATTATTGTGTCTTTCTGGCATATGTTACAGAGGGAAACTTTCAATCCAAAACCAAAACCCAGTATGTAAGTTTCGTCAATCTTAATTACTAAGATTTAATTGGATGAGCTTAGGCCTTAATTATTCTTCATTTTTCTTTTTTTTATATCATATTTTTAATTTCATTGAAATGCATATATTATAAATTTGAAATATGTCGATCAAATTATTTTTAAACCATGTAATTTAAACGTTATGTCATCGCTCTAAATTTCCCATGAATTGTGCACCTTTTTAATTCATTATGGAAACTTTGCATTGCTGCTGTAAATGATTTCTTCAAAAGGAAGATGAAGATATATTGTATTATTGCATTAAATGTCTAAATGATTACAATGATTCTCGGTGGAATTTTCTTAGTAATTCGATTACCAACTTATAGAAAAATAATCAATTACGTTAGATTATAATTTGGACACATCCAATTATAAAATTGTGCTAATCGTCACCTTTTAATTAATTAAATAAATATAATATAGATTCAATCAAAATTATCACACCTTGTTCTTAGCTTTTCCCAATCTTGAGAGATGGAAAGGAGTTCTAAAATCAACCATAATTTTGCATCTATTGGAGATCAAAATGCATTATGGTATTATCCATCATTGAAGAAGACAACCTTAACATTTCCAAAAGCATCAAAACAGCATCATTGACAAAATTTTGAATGCAAAGTTTCAAAAGTACAGTGTATGAAGTTGGACAAATCCTTGCTTAAAATATTGTACCTTGAATTTAGTATATCTTCGAAGTACAACATCATTAAGGTAAATTAGTGGTCAAGATTGATCAAATTCAGTTGTGGTGCATTGACTTGCGGAAGGGACGAGCACATTTGATCACACCCAAAAGAGGTCTTCCACTTCCATATTTGCATGCTTCTTCTGATTAAGAGGGAAGAAAAAGTTACTGTAAAAGAAAACCTCCCTTATTTGTCTCCATAAAGCTCCATTTAATCCGGTAATCCCACCATACACATGCATATAAGCACACATCAATCTGTATCTATACCCATATTATATAATACTATCACCCACCTTTTGTCACCTGTCACTAACATAACAGAGGGAGAGAGAAGATGGGGGCGAGAGAGAGAAGCAAAAGACAAAAAAGATCTACACATAGCAGAGTTCTTTTTAGGAAGTGAGAGTGAGAGACTGATAACATCTGGTGTTTTCTTGGGTTGAAGCCATAATCATTGTCCGTTTGTAAAGCTTTACTTACCTCAAGTGTTCAACCCAGACCGCGTTGTCCCTCTGTTTTTTTTTCTACTCTCTCAGACATGGTTTGGTTGTGTTCTCTTTTGTCTCCATTCAATTGGTGATCTCCCTCGCTTTGGTGTCAATTATTGATTTCTTGATGTTGAAAGAAGCTTTTCGCATCTGGGCTTTTGTCAATTGTTCAAGAAAGTGACTTTTTTGCGTGAAAGACTCGATTTTTAGCATCCAGACTGTGTTTTCGTATCTGGGGTGTGTTAAATTTTGGACTTTGGAAAAATGACTGTGGAGAAAATTAGGAGCGACAGCGATAATTATGACGATTTCCCGATTGGTCTGCGTGTCCTTGCTGTGGATGATGACCCGATTTGCTTGAAGTTGCTGGATACTCTGCTTAGGAAATGCAAGTATCATGGTGTGTTCTTCGTCTCTTACTGTGATTTTGCGTTGTATTAGTACTCTTTTAAATCTTTTCAGTGAACAGTTCTAATGCACTGGAATCTCTTTATTTCATTCTCTATCAAAAGTTTCTCTTATTAAATGCAATTTTGTTGAAGAGTCTTTGCTAAAGTTGTGTATGCTCACTTGGATCTCAGATTCTTGAAGCTGTTGCGTCCGGTTAATATTCGAAAATTCGTAGTCTAATCTTTTACTTTTTGAGGTCTGGACTGTTTGGATCCAACTGTCCCAGTTACCAAGTTCTTGTTCGGACAATATAAATTTTTTATTTCCATTTCTCTCTAGCTTCGGCTGTTGAAGGCTGGATTTAAGATTTGGACTCAGTATAAATTTTATAATCAAATCATCCTCTTAATTTGCTTGAAGAAACATTAAATTTTCATTCCTATTATTTAAAAAAATGTCAACTCTTTTTTTTCTGAATCTGCATTAGTAAACAAGATCTTGTCCAAGAAACTCTTTAGTGACATACACATGTCATTTCATAGTTAACTGTTGTTCAACAGTTACCATGCTCCTCTAATATGTAACATTTGGATGGATTTTGTATTCTACGATATCATCAATTGATGTTATTTTAAGGTTGTTTCAGTTCACAACATGTCGTAGTCTTAAGCTTGGAGTATTTTGACTTGAACCAAGTCCAGATGTGTTCTTCAATGCTATGTTTTAGACTCAGAGGGGTTAACTGGTGGAATTTTGTAAACTAAGCTTGATTTTTTTCAACAGTGACTGCAACAAGTCAGGCAAGGATGGCACTGAAAATGTTAAGAGACAACAGAGATCAATTCGATTTGGTGATCAGCGATGTCCATATGCCTGACATGGATGGCTTTAAGCTTCTCGAACTTGTTGGTCTTGAAATGGATCTACCTGTTATCAGTATGTTCTTTTCTTCTTTTTTGTTCTCTTAACGTCTTATGCAAATAGCCCGAAATGAGACATTATTATTGTATGAGAGCACAAGATTGGTTGATAAAGTGCATGCTTTAGTGCCTGAGTTACTGTTATTCACCTTAGAATTTCTTTGTTGTCTTGTTTGTTGCAGTGCTATCTGCAAATGGTGATCCCAAGCTTGTAATGAAAGGGATTACTCATGGCGCTTGTGATTATTTGGTGAAGCCTGTTCGGATTGAAGAGCTGAGGAATATATGGCAACATGTGATCAGGAAGAAAAAGACTGTGCCAAAGAATCAGAACAATTCTGCTGATCAAGGCAATGGTAATCATTCAAGTGGAGAAGGTGATGGTTCTCAAGCAGACCAGAACGGAAAATTCAATCGTAAGAGGAAAGAGGAGGACGATGTCAGTGAAGATAATGAAAACGAAAACGACGATCCTGGTAGCTCAAAGAAGGCTCGGGTGGTCTGGACTATTGAGCTGCATAGGAAGTTTGTTGGAGCAGTAAACCAGTTGGGAATTGAAAGTAATTACTCATTCTACCTCTTTTTTAGGTTTTCATTGTTTTCCATTTGATCACAATTCACAGCACCTTATATGCCATTCTGACTCGATCGTTTTTCACAATTGCAGAAGCTGTTCCTAAAAGGATTCTTGATCTGATGAACGTTGAAGGACTTACTCGAGAAAATGTGGCAAGCCATCTTCAGGTACTAATGTTTGCCTTGACATTTTCTGTGCCTCAACAAAGTATACTAAAGAATTTTTTGTTTTGACCATATATTAATGCTTGATTGTTGGTTTTTCCCACTTCTTTTATTGCTTTTGCAGAAGTATAGGCTATACCTGAAAAGAATCAGTTCAGTTGCATCCCAGCAAGCAAACATGGCGGCTGCACTCGGGATTAAGGATTCACCTTTCATGCGTATGGGTTCATTCGAGGCGCTTGGAGACTTTCGAACTTTTCCTGGACAAGGAAGACTGGGGAGTGCTGGCTTATCGCATTACACAACCGGAGGCATGCTTGGCAGACTAAATACTCCTAATGTAAACCTTCATAGTCTTACTCAGTCCACCCTAATCCAGCCAAACCATGCTCAAAGCATAACCAACTCCATGTCTACTCTTGGGAAAGTGCATTCATCCCTTACATCCACAAATCAGAGCTTGAGTTTATTTCAAGGAATTCCATCATCATTGGAACTGGATCAGCTGCAGCAGAATAAGTGTGGGGCAGGAATGACAAGTTTCAGTGCGATAGATAACTCAAGATTGCAGAATGCTACAAACAAGTTTACAGATGTGGGAGCAGCAATCAGTAGCTCGAGCAATAACATAAACAGCGCCACAGGTGTGATGTTACATGGGGGCTACCAGCAAACAATGAGTGTCGGAGGATTCGGGAATCAACCTTCTCAAAACATTGCTTCTTTGAACTCAGAATCCTTTAATGTTGGTCCCAATAGTTCCTCTAATTTTCTGGATTCTAGTTATGTTCCTATCCAGTCATGCAGAACCCAGCAAGCTTCATTGCTTTCTAATGAGCCTTTTCACAATCAGTTGTCTATGAGCACCACGAGGGATAATAGTTTCTCTACCAGTTCTTATTTACAGAAGAACCCTATCGATATTTGTCCCACCACCATGTCCTTGCCTCTTGAAGATTCGAGAGAAATTCAGTGTCGAGAAGGCTTTGTTCATGATGTGCAGAACATTAGCCATACCCCAAGCCAAAGCCAAAGGTGGGGAGAGCAAGGGCAGAGTTATGGTCACAGTTCAACAGCTTCTTTCGGCTCCTTAAACGCTCACATTCATGGGAACAGTATTGTTTCTCCCTTAAGCCAGAGTCTCGATACGGATAGTGGAATCCTCAACGAGAAGATGGGAATGTTCATGAATAGCAGATTGGATGGAGGTGCTTCAACTCTGCAAAACAAGACCGAAAAGTCGGTAGCAGATTCAAGATCAATGACCAATGACAACTTCATCTTAGAGCAACAAAAATTGCAAAGTGCATTTGCTCCTTGTAGTTATGATCCATTAGATGATATGATGAATGAAATGATCAAACGGGTATGCTAATTTCAAACTAGATATATGCTTTATTCATTCATTTGTGTTTTGTTTTCTTTTTCTTATATTATTTTCTCTGACAAGTGCAACCTGAACAAGTATAACTGGTTCTCGACCATTATTTTGACCCTGGTGTATTCTTGGTCTGTAGGAACAAGATGAAACCATATCAAACTGCGATTTTGGATTTGATGATTATTCTTTTGGATCAGGGATATGAATGATGAGGCTGCACTTCCCACGTTTGGCTTCAAAAAGAGTGGAAATCCTCAACAAGGAGACTGTCTGTCTATATGTTTACTTTGTCTTCCTTTCAGAATATTTATAGGATGTCTGAGTTTTTTCATCTTCATATTTTTATTCGCTGCTGTAGTTGCCGTTATGAAGTTGTGAACTCTTTTCTTTAGGGAGATTAACAAGGCATTTCAAGGATGACTTGGAGTCTAAATTAATGAATTTGTTTATAACGGTTGCTATATGTTTGTAACTGCAACATTACATGAGTCATTAATTATTAAAATTCTTGAAGAGGTAAATATGATAACGAAAACAGTTAGTCTTGTATCTTTCTTGACATTTCCCTCTTCAATCAAGAGAGAAAGCATGGTGAGCTGGCTTCACCTTGCGTCTTCTCTGATTCAAACTCTAATAAGGAAAACAGAAAGTGAAAAGATAAAGGCAGGGATACTGTTATTTCTTGTATTAGAGAGGATTCATATCGTTATAACTTAAACAGAGACAGCAACATATATTTATATTTGTTCAGACGTTATACAGTTTGGTAGCCATGTCTCAACTAAATATGCATTAAAAATTAATACATGGAGCAGAAAGAAGGCACCGACCACAAACAATAAGATATTTCTGCAAAATTTGATTGCTAATATCTCCAAGTTCCTCTCCTTGGTCCCCAAAAGAAGAGCATCAGAAATAGATTAATGTAAGTGACTTCTGTATATTTCTATTGCCCTTCCCAACCAGCTTGTCGAGCTCTCTGTTCCCACAACGAAGTTAGCTTCCTCTCCTTAGATAGCAGCACCACTGCTCGTTCTCGCGCTCCTTCACAAGTTTCTGTGGCTGCTATGCATTTATCAGCTTCACTCTGGTATAGAGAAGCCAACCTTTTTGCCTCTCCTAATGTTATGTTCATGTGATGGGAGTGTTCTTCACCCACAGTTTCTTCCAACTTTAGTTCTTCTGAAAGTAAATCTACAAATTGCTTCTCCATCTCTTCCTTGAGGTCAGGGTCACCCTTCCCACAATCTATTCAATAAAAAATACTTTTCTTTCAACTTTAAATTAACAAGAAACTCGAGAACTCGTTGGCAAGCTTCAGTTGCATACATAGACCACTTTTGTAAAACAATTGGATCCTCATTTGGAAGACAATGAAATGAAATTATGATGTCAACGTATTCATTATAAAATTTAGAATTTTCAGGATAAAGGTTATAACAGCTAACTTAAATGGCCATTTCAAGGAAAAAGTCAAAAAGAAAGTAGGGTAGAGTGAAAATCCTGTAGATGCTATGCTTACCCGCAACGGAGAGATTAGCCAAGCCTGCAAGATATATAAGAATAACATGAAAGATGTCAGTGAGACAATTTTTTTAATTCAGTACAAGGGTAAATAATAAACCGTACTTAGAGAATATCAATGTGAATATTACATAAAATGATTAAGAAACAGAACGGTTAAACTAATGTCAGCTAGCTGGAAAGCAAAACTAGTTATCATCAGATCAAGATTACTTAGAAGGGTGAGCTAAGATTTGAAGCAAAATAGAAGGAAAATTAGACCACATGATTCACTCCATAAATACCACACTATTAGTTAAAAAAGGATTGCGCCAATTAATGGTCACATAGTTCAAATTCTTAGCCACGTAATCAGCACAGGGATTTTGGTCTCTTGGACCTCTTAGAACTCAAAGGCATAGATGGTAATCAGAAGTTCACATTATGTTATCATTCCCATCTCAGATAATTAAATCTCACCCATAATAAAAAACAGAGAGGTAAACAAAAGAAAATTCTCTACCTAATCCAACTGCAGTAATAGACTAAGAAAACCTTACTAATCAATTTCTATATTTGCATCACCAACAATTGTTTAAATTCTAGAATTGCTTACTTTGTTGCCTTCTAAGGAATGATAAGGAGATGTAGTGGAGTACAGAGTTTGAAGTATAGTGATCAACCCCAATCCATAATTTGATAAGAGTGTTCAATGATGTGGAACAAAGCAAAGGGTAGTTACTCAATGATTGAGTGGTTACAGGTGTGAATAACAATTTTCATATAGCCTAGGCAGCACAGGAACCGTATCACTCTGGTTGTCATCAAAATGCTACATTACTTTCTCTTGAGATTATGATGAGATAAAAGTGGCACATTATGCACTAAGCCCTTTATACAATAGAGCACTCAGATGGATCACAATGGAAACCCAATGCCAGAAAATAACAAATATTAGTTCATACCAATAAACAGTATATCATGTGGAGATCCAGGATCTATCACGCCTTCAATTCGATAAGCATAGTAGGAGTACAGTTCATTTAAGGAAGGTATCTCATATATCTTTGAATAACTAACAAGATAGATGGCTTATGGTCTGGCTGTTTAGACACAAATCATACAGTTAGTAACTCAAATCCAAAATAAACACCAACTGTGACTTATTCACCTACTCAAAATCAAAAGGGCCAAACATTATATATGCAGGCTTGGGTGGTTTCTAAAAGTCCATCATTATCCACTAAACTAAACTATGGAGATTCAAGTTTAATAAACTTAAATCCAATAATCAGAATGCAAGTATAGTACGCCACAATTTAAAGAACTGCAACACCTAATCCATTAGAACTTGGAGAAGCTCAATTAAACCGAAAGATTGAAAAGGTAAAAAGAAAGGGAAGAAAGACGAAACGTAAAATTAAGAAGCAAATGGTATCAAGATAATTCAGCTAAAACAGAGCAGGTTCCTCCAAGATCACAGCAAATGCACCATCAAAGCTCAAAATTTACTAATAGATCACCTCCCTACCTCCAAATCTACTAATACACATAACACGAACCACGAACCCAGAAGCTAAAACTTTTTTATTTTAATTATAAAGAAGCTAAAGCTTAGAAATAAACAGGAAAAGGTTAAAACTTGGATGAAGGAGTGGTGATACCAGGAACAATCTGTAAAAGGGTCTGAGGAGGAGCACAATTGCAAGTGCATGGAGGGCAAGAATCAGGAATCCCTTTCAGTTTCAACTCTTTCTTGAACTTAAAATACAAAGCCGGCCCAGATACACAGAGTGCTGAAACCACCGCAAAAAACACCAAGCAACACCTCAAGCAATTCCCCGATCTCCTACTCATCTCCACCCTCTCTCTCTGAGACCTTTTGCTTGTGAGAGAGAATAGAGATCTAACAGTGGTTCATTAAACTGAATGCGCTCGATTTGGGATCTATCTTGGGAAATAGTTATACTAACGCGGTAGAACTAAATTGCACTAAAATTATGTGTTGGCAAAAAATAGGAAAGGCGTCGGTGAGTGTTTTCTCCCCTCCTCTTACCAAAATGTACGAATTACGAGGCGACGACAACTAACTCAAAGAGTTGTAAAAAAAAAAAACGTTGTAATTGTTGGCATTCAACTGTAACCAAATTGTAATCCATAGTTTCTAGAATCATAATTCTTCTTGTTCAATTCTGAACTGTAATCCTATATGGCAAAATAAAGTTACAATTTTGCAACCATGAACCGACCGGTCGTATTAAATAAATTATGTATATAATGTGGAGAAATCCACATATCAAAATATTAAAAAAATGAGTAATAATTTTATCAACTGAGCAAAATTACAAAGCGAATAATAAAATTGACGGATAGAAGAAATATATGTTTGATCAAAAGATGTAGCAACTTAACTATTCGAAATTCGAAAGTTACAAATTACAATGATATGATCAAGTTATCAATGAATATAAATTATACTCTATCCATTTACAAAAACTTTCACATTCATATTTTTAAAATTATAAATAATGTCAAAATTTTATTTTAATATATTTAATTAATTTATTAATCAATTATTAATTTTTTTCACTCACATATATATATATATAATATAATTAACAAATAACGTAAGACCTTATTCCACTTAAACTTATTCATTAAAACTGTCGAATTGATGATGAACACAAATAACCCAGAACACAAACAAGAACGCAGCCCAGATATTTGATGAAACGCGCCAGCAACACAACGCACACTAAAGAGAAATAACACGAACGATTTACGTGGTTCATATCAATATGATCCTACATCCACGGAGGCAAAAGGAAACTCAGTATTATTGTTGTAAAGAGGGTTACAAGAATCACAAGAATGTATGGTGTATTACTCCCAAGAAAGAAAATCTCAATCTCTCTATTGTAACTACCCACACTCTTTCTTGCTTCTCACTCAATAGTTATTAACTAACTATCTATCTCTTGATAACACTGAAAAACTCTGTACAAGAATAAGGGAAAACGAGTATATATACAACAGAATAACTACCCTCCTATGACAGTTACAACAGCTGCAATGTAACCAACTCTGCTCTGCCAACATGAGGACAACACCGTGTATATGCATCGTGTATCCACCCACATATCTCAGCAAATCTCCACCTTGGATACATGATAGTCATAACTCCAAGATCAGTGATGCCTCATCACCCACAGCTCCCCTTCAAGAGCTGCATTCCCAACTCAAATCAATGTAGAACAATGCCAACAAGTTCACAGCAATACTTGAACTTATCAGCAGGGATAGCCTTTGTCAACATGTCTGCAGCATTATCTTTCGTTGATACTTTCTCCATCTTCACAACTCCTTTCTCCACCAGATTTCTGATAAAATGGTATCTCACATCAATGTGCTTCGATCTTTCGTGGAATACCTGATGCTTTGTCAAGTGCAACGCACTTTGGCTATCACATTTAATCACCACCGCATCTTGACATACTCCAAAATCCTTAAGTATTCCTCTCAGCCAAACACTCTCCTTCACAGCCTCAGTTATAGCCATGTATTCGACCTCGGTAGTAGATAATGCCACCACACTTTGTAGTGTGAATTTCCAACTTACTGCACAACCATACAAGATGAACACATATCCCGTTTGTGATATTCTATTATCCACGTTCGTAGCGTAGTCAGAGTCAACAAACCTCATTAATGGATCAATGGTATGGTCTGTATGTTTCTCAAACATGAGACCATGACCTGCCGATCCCTTTAGAAATCTCAGCAGCCACTTCAATGCTCGCCAGTGCTGACTCCCAGGTTCTGCCATGAACCTACTCACCATACTTAGAGCATGAGCTATATCAGGCCGTGTGCATATCATCACATACATCACACTTCCAACTATGCTTGTATATGGAATCAAGCTCATCTCCTCCTTTTTCTTGTCTGTCACAGGCCTTTGCTTTGTTGACAGCTTGAAGTGTTGTGCCAACGGAACAGAAACAGCTTTAGACTCCAACATCTTGAACTTCTTCAATATTTTCAGAATGTAATCATGTTGCAACAGCCACAACTTTCCTTCATTTCTGTCCCTGATTATATCTATGCCCAACATCCTTCTTGCACTACCAAGATCCTTCATCTCAAAACTGATTTTGAGATCCTTCTTTAGAGATTCAATTTCTTAAATCCTTGGACTTGCTATGAGCATGTCATCCACATAGATCAACAAGTAAGCCACTGCATTTCCATTCACCTTCTTGATGTAAACACAATGATCATATAAAGACTTGCAAAAGCCTATCCTTGCCATGTGATCATCAAATGTTTTGTACCACTGCCTTGAGCTTTGCTTCAACCCATAGAGTGACTTCTTTAGTAGGCAAACTTTATCCTCATCTCCCTTTTTGAT
Organism: Leonotis leonurus; assembly: GCA_026898415.1. NCBI lineage: Eukaryota > Viridiplantae > Streptophyta > Magnoliopsida > Lamiales > Lamiaceae > Leonotis > Leonotis leonurus. The sequence goes on from JAPKLX010000005.1 coordinate 5,575,696, forward strand.
GAAACCCTCAGGCTGCATCATGAAGATCGTTTCCTCTAACTCCCCATGCAAGAATGCTGTCTTAACATCCAACTGTTGCAGCTCCAAGTTATTTTTCACAACTATAACAAGCAACATACTGATTGAGCAATGTTTCACAACAGGTGAAAATACCTCATTGAAGTCTATTCCCTCCTCTTGAGTGAAACCTCTAGCCACAAGTCTAGCTTTGAACCTTATCAGGTTCTTGTCCGTCACCTCCACCTTCTTCTTGTAAATCCATTTACAAGATATAGGTTTTTGATCCCTTGGTTTCTTAACCAATATCCATGTACCATTCTTCTTCAAAGAATCCATCTCTTCCACCATGGCCTTGTGCCAACCATCTCTTTCCGAGCATGTAATTGCCTCTTTGTATGATCCAAGCTCATGATATTCCACATCCTCAGCAACATTCAGTGCATAATATATCATGTTAGCTTGCCCAAATCTCGCAGGTGGTCTGATGTTGTTCCTCCTTGTTCTGTCCCTGGCTAGTTGATAGCCTTCAAGAACATCTTCTGGATCATGTTCTGCAACATCGTCTGCAACATGTTCCGCAACATCACCTAGAACATCATCTGCGTTCTCCACCTCAGCTTCTTGATCATTTTCTGCCTCTGAGATGCTTTCACCCAACTCCACTTGGACGGATGTTCTGCCCACATCCCTTTTCTGCGCGACAGTTTTCCTTTCTTCCATCAGTAGATAGGGCATTTCATCTTCCTTGAAGACCATATCTCTACTGATAATCACCCTTTGATTATCAACTTCAGTGCACCATAGCCTATATCCCTTTACACCTCTTGGATATCCCAGCATGATACACTTTAGTGCCCTTGGATCAAGCTTGTCTTGCTTTGTGTGAACATATGCTCTACAACCGAATACTCTCAAATGTGAGTAATCTCCTCTCTTCCCATACCACATCTCATCCGGGGTCTTGAATCCAATTGTTGAAGATGGACTCTTGTTGATGAGATATGCAGCTGTCACAGCTGCTTCACCCTAAAAATTCTTTGGAACACCGAAAGAAAACCTCATGCATCTCACCCTTTCCAATATGGTTCGGTTCATCCTTTCAGCCGTGCCATTCTGCTGTGGATTCTCAGGGGCTGTCTTATGCCTTTTGATCCCCTTCATCTTGCAGAAATTCTGAAATTCCTCGAACAAATACTCCAAACCATTGTCCGTTCTAAGGCACTTCAAACTGATGTTCTTCTCATGTTCCACCTCACAGCACCACTCCTTGAACTTTGATAGAGCATCCGATTTATTTTTCAACAAATAAATCCACAACTTCCTGGAGTAATCATCAATAATGGATATGAAATATCTCCCTCCACCTTGAGTTGTAACTCTTGCTGGTCCCCACAAGTCAGAGTGTACGTAATCCAGAGGTGCTAGAGAAGTGTGCTTCCCTGTTGGGTATGACTGCTTTGTACTCTTGCCCAGCACACATTGCTCGCACATGCCCAGATGTTGTGCAACATCTCCCTTCAACGCGTGTTGTTTCATCAACTCCTTCAAACCTTTTTCACTAAGGTGAGCTAACCTTTTGTGCCACAGTACAATATCATCTGCATTCACAACATTTGAACTACCCAACAAAGTATCACCAATTAGATAATAGAGACTATGTTTCCTAATCCCTTTCATCAACACCTTTGAACCCTTCATAACATGCATTTCACCATTTTCAGATTTAAATACAAAACCTTTAGCTTCTAACATGCCAAGAGATATAAGATTTCTCTTTAAATCAGGTATGTATCTAATATCTGTAAGAGTTCTAACAATACCATCATGCATTTTAAACCTTATAGATCCTATTCCCCGAACCTTACATACCTGGTCGTTTCCAAGTAGGACAGACCATTCGTCGATGTGCTGTAGAGTGTGGAACCAATCTGCATTAGGACACATGTGGAAGCTGCATCCCGAGTCCATAATCCATGCGTTTTCAATTGATCCCTCCACAACATTCATGAGTTCTCCCAACTCACATTCACCATCAACCTCTCCAAGGCCTTGCTTCTCATTCCCCTCGGATTGCCTCCTTGTAAAATCCCGAAATATCGATATGTTTATTTAGAAATTAATTAAATATTATTATTATTATTAAGAAAAGTTTACTGAAAAATATTCGATTTTTTTTAAGCGTACTTACAAACTCTAATTCTTTTATGTTAAGGTTTAATTAAAATATTATATTTATAGAACGGTAATGCTTGCGCATGAATAACTTGAAAAAATAAATTTTCTTGTCATGTGATTATACTACCTAATAATAGAGCTCGTCGAGACGAATCCATAGACACCAAGATCGTAAAAATCGGACATCGTTTGAGCGCTCGGTGAATTTTTAAAGTTCAAGACGAAATGGGTATAAATACCCTTCTTTCCTCTCTCTCCTCCTCATTTTTCACCCCACCAGATTTGTAGAGAGAGATGCTCTCCTCCAGCCACTGCCGGACAGCCGCTGGCCGGCCACCGGACCACCGCCGGCCGGTCACCGGAAAATTTTTCCGGCGACCAAATGAGCCCAAATTTCATCCCGAGCTTTCTTTCGACGCGTAGATTCCATTTCCGGGGTCCGATCGTCCAGAAAATGGTTGGAAGGCAGCCATGCAAGGCCAAACTTTTGGCCAAAGTAGTAAGTTTGAACTCTTCCACATCCTCTTTTCTCAATTGTCTTCCTTCAATTCTCACCCCTTCTTTCTACCATTTTCACAACCATGCTCCGGCAAGAAGAGGGCAGCTCCGGCGAGGAGAGGAAAACTCCGGCAAACCCACCATGAAAGCTTCATCTCCACACCTTAGTTATTCTATAAGGTAGTCATTCTTTCTTTTTATCGATTTAGACCGCAATGGGGTAGGATTATGGATTGGCTTGAGTTAATAAGTGATAGTATAGTTATTTGATTTGAGAATTAGTAGTTTGATGATATTGTGTTGATGATGAAACATAATGAATTAGGAGATTAAGTTTTACCCTACATTTACATGGTTCAAAGTTTTTGCCCGGATTCTGCCTTGTAATTTTCGTATAGTATTATTATCAAAAATCTTATCTTTTAAACATAATAAAATATTAGATTGAGTTAGGAGTAATCTCCAACTTGAATCACCCCGTTTCGTTATGTTTTCGATTTGTTATGAAGTTTTCAAAATGGTTGCGCAAACTGTCAATTCCAGCGAAAATCTGAAAATTTATCTAACTTTGAAAATTCGTGAAAAATAGAGTAAAATGATTTTATGTGGTTTGTTTTCATAGTATAAATCTTTACGATGTTATGGTCACTTTAAAATTTGATTCGATACAATTTAAGTTATTTCCGATTTATTATGATTTTTCAAAGTCAACTGCTCATATGACATTAAAAGATGTGTTTTTTTAAAAAACAATTCTAAACTATATAATTTTATTTTAGATTATTGGATCAATAAAACCCAAAACTGTTTTTAAGGAATATTTCCTATGATTTTAGTAATATGTTGGTAAGATTTCACATTCATTAGAGTTCGTTTGATATAGTAACAAAAATTCAACTTTTAATCGTCTTGAAAAAGTCTTGAAAGTATCGTTAATATCTTTTTGGGAGTCAAACTTTTCAATGTGATAAATTTTTGGTAAGTCAATAGTTCAATGTTTTTTTTTAAAAAAAAAAACACTAGTGTGAAATTTCAAATGGATTGAATAATATTTACATTTACTATGATTTATTCTATATATCGTGTTTGCATAAGTCTACACTAAGAATCACCATTGGAAGCCCAAATATATCACAACCCATTAGCTATTTACGAATGTCATTATTTTTAAGTGAAACTTAGGACACGACTATTTCGAAGAAGTCTAACGAGAATCCAAAATCCTATTAAGTTGGAACGACTCATTACTCGAAGTTGACGAATGATATGATTATATAAAGTACTCGTGTAGTCTAGCTAAGTTTTACTCCTTCTATCATGATGCTCGAATTGACTACAAACGGATCGAAATTGATTAAGTGGTTGGACGAGTCTTGTAAATGATGATCGTCGGGTAATAGATAGGTCAACGTTAGAATGGTTAGACATTAAGCTAATGAAGCACTAGAAGTGCTTAAGGTTGGAGAATAGGTTAGCACCTATCAATTTGTACTTAGCCATGAGATTCATTTTGTAGGGTCTTATCGAGGAATACCATCTATCATTTACAATGGAATGTGAGCTCCATACATCGGTGACAGGTGTGGGTCTATTTACAGTACGGTATTTTGAGTTAATAAGCTCGAACTATTTTTTATGAAAATGTGAATTTACATGCCAAATGTTTTATTATGCTCATGTGTATCCTATATGTGATGGATCGGTTTTACCATACCCGTTGATTGGCTTTGCCAATGATGAAGTTAACAATTGTGCCTTGAGCCGGATCCGGCCAAGGTAGTGTACACGGAAAGTCCGGATCGGGTGAACTTGGCCAGGTTCCCCGATCTTGGCGAAAGGGGATTATTCGCGGAAGACTTCGATTTTCCCCGTCTAGTCGCAATGAGGAACACAATGAATGAGCAAAGAATGATGACGAGCTCGATATGATGGTTAATGTATGTTTTCATATGTGTATGGTGGGCTTTCATTTTGAAACGTCATGCATCATATGGTTGGGCATGTAATATTCTTTAAACGAAGATTTTTGTTGTTTTTTTCACTGAAAAAGTCGGGCAACGACTCACACTGAGTACACTAGTACTCAGCCCAAAATATTTTTCAAATATTTTTACAGATTTTAGGAGGATGGTGATGAGCTGGCGACGAGGTGGGCCTCATCGAGAGTCTTATTCATATATGTCGATTACGTTGGTGAGATGGATGTCATATTGTTATTTATTCCGCTACTTGTCGGTTTTATCTTGTTGATGAACCTCATTATCCAAATTCATAATCTCATCGTGTTGATCCTTAATACGTTACTTTCAACTTTCCACCTTAATTACATGAATGTATACGGTTCAATGTCTTCATACATTGAACTCGTGTCGTATCTAGAGTGTCCAAAATCCTGGAGTTCTCCTTTCTTCTTTAATTATTACATCATTTTTGTTGTTTCGAAACAGTTTCCAATATATTTCATTAAATTCCTATTCCGCGTAGGCCCCCTTCTGCGGGGCGTTACACTCCTCTTCCAAGAATAACAATCCTTCTTGAGATGTCCCGATTTCTTGCAATAATGGCACTTCCTTGTTTCTCTATTCATCTCAGCCTCTTTGCCTTTGTTATGGCTGAATTTCTTAGCTTCATTGTCATGTTTCTTGTTCTTCTTCCCCTTGAACCTTTTGATGTTCAAGCTTTCCGCGGTTGTTCCTTGTTTCACCTCATTTTGCTTTTGTAATTCTTTCGACTTCAGAGCATGGAACACCTCTTCCAAAGTAATTGAATTCTCCCTCCCATACAACATAGCATCCTTCAGATGTTCGAAGGACATCGGCAGGGCATTAAGCAACAAGATAGCTTTGTCCTCATCTTCAAGCTTAACATCAATATCTTCTAAATCATCTAGAGCTTTGTTGAAGTCATCTAGCTGATCGGAAAGGCATTTTTCCTCCACGATCTTGTAGGAATACAGTTTCTGCTTCATGTAAAGTGTATTTGCCAAAGACTTTGTCATGTATAGAGATTCTAACCTCGCCCAAACACCCGCAGCCGTGCTTTCCCTTTGCACTTCACGAAGAACTTTATCCCCAAGGCATAGGATAATGGCACTATGAGCCTTCTCTTTGATTCTTTTTTTCTCCTCCTTCTCCGCAGCAATCTTGACAAGATCTTTCTCATCCTTCGCGCTGGATTCATCGATTGCATCCGGCTTCAACGCATCGATCAAACCTTGTTGAATGAGTAGAGCTCGCATCTTCAATCGCCACAATCCAAAATCGTTCTTCCCCGTGAACTTCTCTGCATCAAACCTTGCTGCCATCGTGTTCTTTAACCTTCCTTCCCGCAGACGGCGCCAATTTGTCGAATTGATGATGAACACAAATAACCCAGAACACAAACAAGAACGCAGCCCAGATGTTTGATGAAACGCGCCAGCAACACAACTCACACTAAAGAGAAATAACACGAACGATTTACGTGGTTCAGATCAATATGATCCTACATCCACGGAGGCAAAAGGAAACTCAGTATTATTGCTGTAAAGAGGGTTACAAGAATCACAAGAATGTATGGTGTATTACTCCCAAGAAAGAAAATCCCAATCTCTCTATTGTAACTATCCACACTCTTTCTTGCTTCTCACTCAATAGTTATTAACTAACTATCTATCTCTTGATAACACTGAAAAACTCTGTACAAGAATAAGGGAAAACGAGTATATATACAACAGAATAACTACCCTCCTATGGCAGTTACAACAGCTGCAATGTAACCAACTCTGCTCTACCAACATGAGGACAACACCGTGTATATGCATCGTGTATCCACCCACATATCTCAACAAAAACGATGATTTAAATATACAAATTTTGCAGTTTTATTTCAAAGGAATTAAAAGAGTTAAAAGAAACAAATGAAAATTTTGTACGCATGTCTAAGTAGAATAGAAGATAGTAAATTCAAATGGAAAGAAGTTAGGTTACTAGCCACATACTATTGGGTGAAAAATTGTTTTCTATAACAAGCGACGCTTACAACCGTATACGCAGATCAAATTAATTTGGTTTTAACCTTGTTATATAAAACTGAGATACAAGGAATACAATGATTTGAATATTATAACTAAATTGAATACGAAAGTACTAAAATGTGAAGTGTTATAATAAACTAAAAAATTTAATCTAGCAAGTCGTCTTTTCGCAAGATGAGATATATCCCGACTAATGCTCACGGTCCGACGTATCATTTTCAAAGATAAAACGACTTCGCCATTTAATATAACACCTTAAATTTAAAAAGCTCCAACGAACTTGACGAAATTTAAGAAACTAATAAATAATGTCCCTAACAATACTACTATGAAAATGCATATAAGAATAGATGAGAAAACACATCTGGCTGTTGGTGTGTTTTAAACTCTCTCCCAACTCTCCTTTTATACACGTAAGTGGGATTCAACAAGTCACACCATTAAAATATATTAATGCAAAACATCATAGTGATAAAGCTCACCATAATAACCAAATGAAAAGCTAAGACACTTTACAACATGAAAAGATATTAACACTCATGTTCGTTCATATTATTATGTATTATCAAATGGGGTTAGTCAAATTGGGCTTTAAATTCATTTATTAATTTGCCTAGCCCAACAAAATAGACTTTCAATATTATTTATTTAATTCTTAATAACAATATACAAATTAGCATATAATTTTTCACTTATCAAAAATTGATTTTGAAAAATATAAAATGTTACAATTTTATATTCAAAACATAGAATATATTTTAACTACTTAATTCCAAAAGAATGAAATATAAAATTGTCAAATTAATTAACAACCTTACATATTCAAAATCAAAATTTCAACACTTTTAATATAAATAAATAGCAAAATGCTCTCGCAGTAAGACCCGATTGTTTAGCAGTTCATTGCATGAGTGCTAGAATGTGCATATATGGAGGAATACAATTAAGTATAATATTCATATTCGATGCAACATATTTCTAAGCATATTCGATGCAACATATTTCCTCAGATCAAAGAATAACACAATACACAAACCTTGAAACCTTCCATATTCAGGAAGATATTCTAGAATCCCATCAGGGATTTCCTTCAGTGCCAAGGGAGTCGAAATACAAAGAACTATAGTGCTTTAGTTACATTTCCTGCCGGGCCGGGTGATGCCGATTGAGTGCTAGGAAGACCGCCCATCAATGACCTATCCATATTTAGTTGGCATATTGATCCTTATTGAGGAGATATTCTAGCCATTAGAATTGGGACCCTCTAATTCAAAATTCCTATCAAACTTCCATCTTTCATTTCAATAATTCCAAATATTTGGAGTCACGTGTTCAGAAGATACACGTAGAGAACATGCAATAATGAGAACACAATCTTAAAAATAAGATGTTGTGCTTATTAAAAATATGTATTGCACTGAATATGTGAGAAAACAAAGCCCCAAATTAATCGGTGCTGATTAGCACTTAACCGCTTGTTGCTTGCTTCTTCATGTCAAGATAGTAGTCAGATATCCACTTGTGCAGTATCTCTACTTCTTGCTTTCTTTGCTGCATTAGCCACTTTGGATCTTCTTTCGTTGCACTCCGCAAATCTGTGTGGTGCGCTCCTGTTCTTGCACAACAACATGCATGCGTATGTATTCATCATTAATGTAATAATAGTAAACAAATATAATGCATCTTAATTAATTATTCACTAATTACACCACTGCTGCAACGACAATCCAACTACCTTTCTCAGCCACCAACGCCACAATGCTTGCAGATATGTTCTTCAACACACTGACAAGTGACAACAACAAGTTAATGATTTTGTCACCTCTACTGAAAAAAGAAGAGATCAAGTTAATTAGTACTATATGTTTAGTAAACAGACCCGCCTCTGCTCCATGGGTCTTGAAGTCCATTGGAAAATATGATGTTGCTGCCAAACCTCTTCAGCACTTGTTCTATGTTCTGCTTTCACACTCCAAGGTTAGATCATGTGCAAATATGCAGATAAAAAATGATCTTTTTGTCATTGGAGTAGGAATGAGTACTCACTGCGCCACCGAATTCAGTGGTGATCCAGTGCGGACGAGGCCTTACTCCGTACTTCTTCTTGCATTCATCTGCGTAGTCTTTGTAGCTGAATGAGAATGGAGAAAACATGCTTTCGTTTGAGACTACCATCGGCATAACCATCTCCGTACATGCCTAGACATTAATTGTTGTTTCCCAAGCTTATTCATCAGTTCAAAAATGAGACAAAGAGCTAGCTATTCTTCTTCTTGATGTTATATCTGGATTGGTTAAACACTCTTGATGAAAAATAAAGGAGAAACTTATGCAGTCTTTATGATTTTCTATTACAACTTTGAAAGGGAAGTGAAATATCAGCTGAAGCATTCCTGCAGTTGCTGTGTTTTCTTTATTAAACAAGTTGATGCCTATTGAAGATTGGTTTCTACGATAGTTGATGTGTCTTTACCTGCCAGTTCCAACCGTGGAGGCCGTGATCATCGGCTTGATTTTCCAACGCAAAGCACTTCTCAGATCGTGAATAGTTGTAGTATAAGCTTGCAGCTGCAAAAGCTCTGCTGAGTTTTGTTGCTCCCCGTGGGGATTCATCGATGATCTTACACATCTTCATCCAAAAAAAGAAATATACTATTAGTCTGAGTAAATGGAAAATCATGCATCATTACATGTAAAAGAGGATGGATGTTAAGGCTTAGACAGACCTCTTTTACTGGGTAGGCAGGCAATGGCTTCATGAAATTAGCCTCTGTGGGATAATTCACCATTGCAACGTAGACGAAGGCTTCCCACAGCCAATCTCGGGCAGAATAAATCGAGTTCACTTTTCTGAAGTACGAGACAACTCAAATTAGAAAACTCATAACTAAGCATAAGATCAGAAGAATCAGACACCAATTGTGAGCAATGTAATGAAATATGCATTGATGTGCTGATGTTTTTCTTCCTTGAGACTTACTTGCAAGCTCTGAAACTGTTGCTGAGTTCAAGTAGGCCTTCTTTGTGAGTTGCAATAGCTTGCAACTCTGCCCAACTAGACTTAATTACTTCATAGCAATTCAAGCTCACGTCCTGTCAAGGAAGAAGTTCATCAATAAACAAAGGCACATCTTTGCTTAAGACAAGGTTTACTCATATTTCTGTACTGATTTAGACCTTGAAATCCTGGGAAACTGCATCATAGAAACTAGACCATGGAGTGATCTCATCAAAGTACAAGATTGGGGCTGAAGATGCCAATGCTCCAATAGCAACATGGGGATATTTCAGTCTAAACCAAGCAGCAAGCACTTGAGCAATGAAAAACACATATTCATTATTCAACAGTCCAGCTAAAATACAAGTACACACTTGATATCATGTAAGTTTATATAATGATGTCCTAATCTAAAACTTATGAAGGGAGAGAGTGTGAAGGAAGTTACTTCCTCCATAAGAGCCTCCAAAGACCACAACAGGGGATGCCTCAGAAGATAGGTTGTGCTTTAAACTCCTAATCAGAAGAGCATAATCAGCCAGTGCTTGCTGTGAATTTAAGTACCCCAATGTCTCTGCTGACTTATATGAGTTCTTCCCAAATGGCAGTGATTCTCCATAAAACCTATGCTAAATGTATTTTAAAAAAACAAAAATAAATCAAGTTTCTAATATCAAACTCATTTTTTACCAAAATCCAAATAGATGCAGATAGATACCTCAATGAAAACTAGAAGAGCATGAAACTTGGGAGCAATGTCAAGCAAGAAACCAGTATTAGCAGCAAACCAATCAATATCTCCTTCATTTCCAGTGTAGACAAAAATGGGGGATCCCTTTTGCCAATACTTCCTGTTGATGAGATATTTCTGGTTGAAAATTCTATAGCTACTGGGCTGAAATGTGAAATGGTCTAAATTCTGAGGGAAATAATGGGTTTCATATGGTATCTTTGGCTTCAAACTCTTTCCACTCTTCTTCAGTGTAGACTGGAAAGCTCCAGCAGGAAATGAAGTCTGAACTGATGATGCTATAACTGTATGAATGAAAATTATCAGCAGCAGCAGCAGCAAAGAAGAAGAAGAAGAAAAGGGAGCCATACTTTAATCTCGTTCCTTTACTATTATGTGTTGTGTGTGTGAATCTCAGCTGTCTCTAAGTGATATTATCCGACAACTTTTGGCTATTTTGGAGTTTTTGGTGGTATGTTATGATTTTTATTTTTATTGTTTACAGATACAGCTGTTGCTAATATAGCAGTGAAGCTCATTTTCATTTTTTCCTCTAGTGTGGAGAACATAACATGTTGATTCTCATGAGTTTGGTAATTGTCGAGTGCCAGAGGAAATTTTGTTCTGCATGTAATTAGCAGATGTTTTTTTATAATCATGATTAAAATTCAAGACTGGATGTAACTTCCTCAATTGATTCAATTAATTACCATAATTATAATCTGTAATTAGGCAGCATAGTGATCTTCTATAGTTTCCCTGTCTTTATATATTATCGAATAGTCACATCAAGTCAGAAACATCCGAACTTTATTATATTATTATATAATATAGTTAAGAAGAACATGTGATCTTGGTAGAAAGTACTGCTATAAATCAATACCAACATAATACATGCATGTAATTGATCTTTTCTTAAATTTATAAAATTTTCTTTTATAAAAGTTTTTAAATCATCACAAATTATCCACATATGACTAGATTGCTTGAATAGTATTTCTTGCAGCCCTCTCTGGTACATCTTCAAATATTAGCCTTTTTGGTATGGTTTGTTTTTGTGAATGCTAAGATTTTCTTTCTGGTGTCATGCGAAATGGATTTTGTGTTGGTGTTGAGTACATACTACATATGTAAAATTATACTCCCTCCGTCTCAACTAAGTTGAGGAGTATTCTTTTTTGGATTGTCTCAATTAAGTTGAGGTGTTTTCTTTTTATGATATCTTTATTACATAAATATTTAAATAATATATATTTCTATAATCACTTTATACTCATTTTCAACTCTAAACAACACTTTTTAATTACTGTACCCAAAAGAAATGGCCGGACCTGATAAAAAAAAAGTACTTATGTGAATTAGCTCTGACTTTTTTATCTGACATTAAAAATGCCATTAGCGCTTTCCATAATACTACAAGTTAAATGGACGAATGGTGTTGGATACTTGATGGGGCTGACATGACAATGGGACGGGGCAGCCGTCCTGATGTTTTGATTTCGAAAATATTACTCCATCCGTCTATGAAAATGATTTACGGTTTGACCCGACACGTGTTTTAATATTGTGTTTTGATTTTAATAGGGATATGTAGTGAGTGGAGTTAGGGTCTTACTTCATATATTGTTTTAAATTGGTTGTGATTAGTTAGTGGAGTTTTGATCTCACTTAAAGTATTGTTTTAAATTGAGTTGTTTGTAGTGGATGTGGTGGGTCCACTTGCTATAAAAGGAAAGTTTCAAATGTAAACCATTTTCATGGACATCTTAAAATGGTAAAACGTAAATCATTTTGGTGGACGGAAGGAGTAGTACTTTTTTAGTCCTGATCTCGGTCCTGTTTAGAATTTTGAAATTTTTAAATCTTGAAATTGAAAATATTTAAGTCTTAATCACAATTCTAAATGAAAATGTCCGGAATAGTTCAGGACGAAACCAAAATTTTCTAAATTTATAAAATTGAAATTAATTTTGGAAAATTAAGAGTCCCGATCAGAATTCGTGATTTCTAAATTTTGAAATTTTCCAAAATTTCTAACCCAGTGCCGATTCCGATCTCAAGTCCCGATTTTAAATTTTCACCCCAAATAATTGATGCGGGCAGGTGTTCACCTTAGTAGAATTTTATTAGTCATTATTTTCATTTTTTTTTTCATTTTTTCGCTTTTTGTAAGTGTCAACCATTTCACTTTATGCATACTTCTTCCGTCCCACGTAATTAGTCTTATTTTGTCCAAATATATGAGAGTTTTTTGGTTAAAGTGAAACTAATTTAATAAGACAGAAATAGTATAATTTAATTAAATACAGTAAATCAAGTGGATCTAAACAACAGTCAACACACGAGATATCTCAAATCAAACTATTTTCTCTGTCCACAAATGTTGTTAATAATTTGACTCCATACAAATTTTAATGTATTATTTTGATTTTTATAAAAAATTATAGTAAGCGGAATTTGAATTTCACATATTATTATTATTAATTGAAATTTCTATATTGAATGAACTTTGAATATCCTATAATTTAATGCCAAGCAAGTCAAATCGAGTTAGAATTGTGTGCAAGGAATGAGTAACAATTAACGAAATTTGGACACAGCCAATTGGTACAGTTAATTTCAAGAAACTAGTTATTTATGAAGTTAACGTCATTCATAGCGTCTACCAACCATAATGTGGGCTTCTATTTTTTTCTTTATTATTCATATTATTATTATCATCAATATTGTTTTTTTATATTGTCAAATTATTCTGGTGGACCATAATTTATCTTTAAATTACTTTCAACATGTCTTACTTATTGTATTATGCTACTTTTAAAGTACGTTGAAAGTCATTATAAATTCAAATATGGCAGCATCAATTGTTGATTTCAGTTCTTTCAGGATAATTCCATCTTTAATGACGGTCAATGATCTATAAGTCTAATTACGGTCAACGATCTCTAAATCTAATTTCATCTCACTAGATTTGTAATTTTTATATAAAACAAATCTAATCAGTCATATAGCTGACCACATTCGTAAAAATATAATTTGTTTATAAAAAATTATTACATTCTCTAAAATTAAAATTTTAAAGTATAGTTTAAAGTATGTTCATTTAACAACATTATGTATAATGTCAACAGTTCTTCATTATTACTAGCCTAACCATGAATTAATTATATTTGTCGCTTTTAACATTTCTAACTTTTGAGTTTGCCTGGTAAAAGTAAATTAAACTATATATTTTTATATAAGTTTAGACTTAAAAGGATATAAGTACAAATATATAGAAAGCCAAAACTTACGTACTAAATTATGTCTTGACTATCTTTAGAATATTGATTTAGATTAAGCGAATCGCATTCAATACTCCTAAATGAATTGATTTTATTTCAAGATTAAGAATAGGCGTTATGTATTAAATTGCTAGTATTATTCGATTTCCAGATACGTGTGAGCATTTCTCAATCTTGTTGTAGAATTGTTTTCTAATTTTATACGGGGGATTTGATATATGCTAGTTTTCTAGTGGATGTATCATTATTCTCATTGTACTTTCTATATAGAACCGCTCCACCCCTCGTGGTTGACACAACTTAACGGACATACCGTATGTAACAATTGTCACTTTAAAATGCGAGTCATTATAATTTGTTTTTAATTTTTAACTTTTATTAGTATTATTTTGTATTGAATAATATTGAATTATATCATACTCAATAAACTTTAATCGAAAAGTGAGAACTAATAAATTTTTCATTAAAAATTTAATATTTATATATGAGACATACTACATTACTCGCGGGCATATTAGCTCGCCCGGGACGGGTGGGTGAACATTTTCGGTATTATGTAATAGTAAAAATAAACAAATAAGTATTTATTACTATAAACAGCAATAGTCATAATTTGGTTGTTGGAAAGAAACATAGGTTTGAAAAAGAGAGTAAAGCATGTAGTTATATAAGTGAAAGCAGCAAATCTAGAAAAAGTTGTGTTTTGATTACGTATATATTTATATTGATGTAATTTATTTTATACTCCCCATTTAAAACGGTTACAGGAAAAATGAAAATTTGTTTGAGAGATCATACTAAAGCGAAATACTATTTGAGTTGTAATGCAGTGCCAAATGGCGCCTATAAGATAACTCTTGAGGCAAGGCAATCCTCACATTCACCAACACAGATAAATTCCTTCAATAAAACGCCTCTACCTCTTTCTATTTCTCACACACACACAAGGGAGTAGCGGTGAGGAAGAAGCCATGTCCGACGCCGGCACCCACGTCCTGGTCTTCCCCTACCCGGCGCAGGGTCACATGATCCCCCTCCTAGATTTAACCCACCACCTCGCTACCCGCGGCACCACCATCACCATCCTTGTAACCCCCAAAAACCTCCGCCTCCTCAGCCCCCTCCTCTCCGCCTTCCCGAATTCCATCACTCCCCTCGTCCTCCCCCTCCCCCCGCACCCTGCCATCCCCGCCGGCGTTGAGAACGCCTCCGATCTGCCCCCCGCTGGTTTCTTATCCTTGAAGGTCGCCCTCTCAGGCCTCCGTGATCCCATCCTCCACTGGTTCCGCAACCACCCCTCGCCGCCCTCAGCCTTCATCTGCGACATGTTCCTCGGCTGGACTAACCACCTCGCCGCCGACCTCGGCATCCGCAGCTACTCCTTCTTCCCATCCGGAGCCTTCGCTATCTCCTACATCCGCTCGCTCTGGTGCGAAATGCCTCGCCGGAGAAACGCCGACGACGACAGCGAGATCATCTCCTTCCCGGATATTCCGTATTCCCCAGCTTACCCCTGGTGGCAGCTCTCCCCCGTTTTCCGCAGTTACGATGCCGGAAACCCAGATTCGGAATTCATCAAAGCTTCTTATCTAGCCAATTTCGATAGCTTCGGTTTAGTTTTCAATTCCTTTGATGGACTAGAAGGAGCCCATCTCGATTACTTAAAAAAGAAATTGGGCCACGACCGTGTTTGGGCCGTTGGGCCCCTCTTGCCACCCGACAATCTCGGGTCAAAGGAGAGGGGCGGGTCAAGCGCGGTCCTGGCTACCGAGATATGCTCGTGGTTGGACACGTGTCAGGACCACAGTGTAGTGTACGTGTGCTTCGGGAGCCAAGTCGTGTTGACCAATGAGCAGATGCAAGAGTTGACTTTGGGTCTAGAGAAGAGCGGAGTCAACTTCATATTGTCCGTTAAAGGCGCGATCCCCGGGCAGAACTGCGGGGACTACGGCTCGCTTCCCAATGGATTCGAGGACCGCGTGGCAGGACGGGGACTC
Organism: Leonotis leonurus; assembly: GCA_026898415.1. Lineage (NCBI taxonomy): Eukaryota > Viridiplantae > Streptophyta > Magnoliopsida > Lamiales > Lamiaceae > Leonotis > Leonotis leonurus. The sequence goes on from JAPKLX010000005.1 coordinate 5,591,393, forward strand.
GTGATCAAGGGGTGGGCCCCTCAGGTGCTGATATTGAGGCACAAGGCCATCCGCGCGTTCCTGACGCACTGTGGGTGGAATTCGACTTTGGAGAGCATCATGGCAGGGGTCCCAATGCTGGCGTGGCCGATGGGTGCGGATCAGTACTTGGACACGACGTTGTTGGTGGAGCAGTTGGACGTGGCGATCCGAGTGTGCGAGGGGCCCAAGACCGTGCTGGGCTCGGACGACATGGTGCGATTCCTAGGGGAAGTGAAGAGTGACAAGTGGTCCGAGAGGAGGGCGCGGACCGTGGCGTTGAGCAAGGCTGCATTTGATGCCATAGAGATTGGTGGGAGCTCATTCAAGAATTTGGAAAATATTGTTAGCTTATTAGCTCAAAAATGACCTATATATATGTCATAAATGCGCGGACCTATATTTTGTTAGCTAATGGTGAATCTTCAAGTAGTAATGTAATATTGTTTCAATTGGATTATTATAATCTAGTACGACGGCAAACCACGATTACGAGTTTTAAGGAATCATTCAATATATCTATCCATCTAACTAGTAGGTATATATTTTTATTGCATAAATCACAGTTTTTTTTTCCACATGATTCTGTCTAATTAATTTAATCATCATTCTCATGAAATATTTCATTCATCAGACTTAATTATACCAAATGGAATTAATTAAATAATAGGACGCTGCGTGGGATATATAAATTTGATTTTATTCTTACAAGAAATTTTTTGTTATAATAATTTCTTTTATCCATAGCTTACTTTCTTTTAATTCTTTATTTTCTACACAATATACGTTTTGCATCACACCCACACACGTGTGTCTATATATATATATTAGAGTTGCACATTCGAAATATGGATAAGTTATTTACTCAAATTTATTGAGAGAAAACGTCATGTGTACACATAATAGTACGTATACATGCTATGACATAATTAAGAAAATGATAGATTTAAAGTGAAAATTCTAAAACTCTTTAGACCACACTTTTATCTTCCAAACCAAAAATTTTCACCAAACTCTAAGCACGTCTCTCAAATTAAATCCTGCAAAAACAAAAATTATAATCTAATTAGATGTTCAAACAATTTTCAAATTAAAAAATATACTTAATTATACAAGTATAGAATAGATTATGTAGTATATAAAATTTAAGTATCTCTTACTGATAGTAATCAATTTTGATAATTCCAGCTTCAGGTTTAGCAATAGATGAGAATGCTTCTCTAGAGAGATCTAGGGTTCCGCCGCATCCGGGGCAGTGGTCGACGATCTTCACCACCACGCTCCGCCCCGTGCATGGATGCGGGACGGGGTTTGTGGGCCCAGTGCATGTCACATTGAACACTTTGCCACAAATAGCTCCATTTTGCCATAGAGGATCACTAGCTGCAGCTATCATTACTCCATTGTCTTTGTTCCCGTAACATGCCGAAGCTGCAAGTAACAAATATCCATTTTTTTCAGTTTACAATAAAACTAATTAGTGATGTCTCAAAGTGTCTAATACATCTCATAAAATTAAGTTTTGGCAAAAATTGACAAGCTTGTAAATATTACGATTAATTTATTTTACAAAGTAAAAAAAAAAAACAAATTCACATACGAACGTAATTGGTGTAGAAAGTGGCTGTTCCAGGTGTAGCCAAAACCATTGATGATAAACAAGCAATAATGGCAAAAGTAATCGTGAGCCTCAATTGGGAAGCCATTTTTCTTTTTCTTTTTTCCTTTTTTCTTGTAATGTGGTAATTAAACTATGATCTCTAATTTTTCGAGCCTCAAACCCTTTTATAGGTGATACTTGTAAGGTGAATACAGTATACAAAATCGAATTGTGTGTGTTCTTGCAAAATGGATTTATGAGATTATGCCAAACTTCACTATTAGCGCCAATTCTAATTATGATTAATCTCTAAAATTATCTAGGCATTGATGCATTAAGCCCTACTGATAAAATATGAAAATGTTGTTTAATATGTTTGATTTAAATACGTGATGATTAAGGTATATGAGGTAGCTAGCTAGTGACACATAAAATTGAGGCCGTGTTCATCAGCTGATCACTCGGTCTATTCAGTGACGAAGTCAGGATTTTTGATTAAAGTGGGCTAACTTATAAGTTCGAATTTTTATTTATATCACAAAAAATCAAATAATGAGAATATATATATATATATATATATTGAATTAATTAATTATTTATATTTTATAAACATAATTATTAGATTTCTTAATGAGGCTTGAAAGGCATGAATAAAACAATTATGTTCAAATCCTTAATGTGTAAAAATTATAGAAAATTAAAGTAAGTTCTTTTAAATGAGGTTTAAAATCCATTTAAAATGGGTGTGAATCATTAAAAAGTAAATTTCATGTATAAATTTTAATGGTACAATTACATTTTTTACAAATGAGATTTAAGAATGCATGAATGGCACACTTATTTTTAATCGTTAATTTGTAAGAATCATAAAATGTAAGTTTCATACTTTGATATATAAGAATCATTATAATTTATATTGTTCTCAAGCGAAAATATTAAATTTGTAATTTTGTTTTGAAAATGTGGAGAAGAAAATCAATGAGTCTTAATCTGACTAGCTAGCGCTATTAATAATAATAAAAAGAAAAAAAGAGTCTAGCATTAGTGGAAATGAATGCATGGACCAGCTATTAATCCGAAGAATTTGTTAAAGCTATTAATGGCGCGTTTTACGTTGTCTTCTCTTCTCTCCTCTCATTTTCCATTTCTGTTTTCCTTTTCCTTCCTACATTGCCACAATTCCTCACAGCTTCACTTTTTCTTTTACTTTTTTACTTTTATCTTTTTCCCCAAAAGGGTACACCATTTTTCTCCATACGAGACCATCTATAATCCTGTAAGCTTCTTACCTATTCTCTCCTTCCCTTTTCCTTATTTTGCTGTTTTTTTTCTTCTTTTCTTTTCAATTTTGTATTTCTCGAGGTTCATTCCTTGCTGAATCTTGTTTGATTAGACATGCATGCATGCATGCATTCATAATGTATGTTGTTTCTATATAGAAGAAGAGTTGCATTAACATTGATAGGTGTATACAATATAATGATACCAATTTGTGTGTGGGCAATGCAGTTTTTGGGGGAAAATGGTTGGCCATTTGCTCTTGTGTATCTTACTGTTTCAAACCATAGAAGCTAAAGACGCTGCAAGGCTACCGCCTCAGGGTCCAAAGAAATGGCTGACTCTGAATGGTAGGAACATTACATTTGTTTTGTGTATTGCATGCAATGTTCTGTCTTGAAAATGAATGTATGAATGGAACGTGCAGGTGGTCAGCCGGAGATTGTAGCTCGCGGTGGCTACTCTGGTTTCTTCCCTGATTCCAGTATGGTTGCTTATGACTTAGCTCTTGACACTAGCATCCCTGGAACAATCATATATTGCAATCTACATTTCACAAAGGACAGCAGTGGCATCTGTATTCCACAGATTAATCTTTTGAACTCAACTTCCATTGATCAATTTGATCCGAAAGGAGCTAAGACGTACGACGTGAATGGAGTTGAAATCCATGGATATTTTGGTCTGGACTACACCACCCAAGTCCTTACTGATAATGTCACGCGTAAGTCTTATGTAGTGTAAGAACTCACAACTGGTTTACTAACTTGTCTTCCTTATAGTCACTTGCTGCTGCTGCTTAAGCTTGTTTGACATCTTATTCTTATGTTGTGCTACTTACAAGATGTCCTATGTTGCTTGCCTTCTCTTCTCTTTCTGCAGTTCGCCAAAATATTTTCACGAGATCAGGAGAGTTTGATGGTGCTCCGATCATTGAAGCGGTTAATTTGTTACAAGACAGGAATGGGAAGCCAACAAGACTTTGGCTCAACGTTGAGGTCCCAAGTTTGTGATCATAAAGCAAAACATACACCAAGAATTGATGAAAGTTTCTTCTTTTTTTTGTTATTGAATTGAATTGTTGTGTTTCAGAATGACCTGTTCTACAAGCAGCACAAGATCAGTGCTGAAACTTATCTCCTAAAGGCCATGCCTCAACTACCGGAGTTCATCTCATCACCGGAGATAGGTTTCTTGAAGTCTATTAAGGGGAAGTTGGGAAAGTCTAAAACAAAGCTCTTCTTCGTGTTCCTTGGAGTGGATGACGTCGAGCCAACAACAAAAACAACATATGGTGCCCTCATTAAAGATGTTGCCACGATCAAATCTTTTGCTTCTGGGATTGTTGTACCAAAAGACTACATTTGGACTGTTGATAAGGCTAAGATCTTGCAGCAACCGTCAACCCTTGTGCAAGACGCTCATAAAGCAGGGATCTCTGTGTTTGCTACAACGTTCGCAAATGATATGATTATGAGCTACAATTATAGCTATGATCCTGTTAGAGAGTACCTAGGCTTCATTGATAACTCTCTATTTACTGTTGATGGGGTGTTGTCTGATTTTCCTTCAACTGCTTCAGCAGCAATTGGTGAGAGACTGACTATGTAGCTATCCATTCCCAAGATTTTAATCTGCATTTGCCTTTTCCTGCCTCACATAATCTTGTGTGTTTCTTTTTCTCATCACAGGATGCATCAATCCAGACAAGAAAGCCCCTAGGACAGTGAATAGTAAGCAACATAACTCAGATTCTATCCTTTTAATGTGTATATATCAGGGCATGAAAGTGTATTCCTTTGTGATTATATCACAGCTTTGATCATATCCCACAACGGTGCTAGTGGAGATTTCCCCGGGGCGACTGATCTTGCGTACCATAAAGCAATAGACGATGGTGCTGATATAATCGATTGCTCGGTTCAAATGTCTAAAGATGGAGTTGCCTTCTGCTCAGACAGACCTGACCTCTTGAAAACAACTACTGCAGCCATCTCATTCATCGACAGGTCTACAAATATCCCCGAGGTTCAACCAGCTGATGGTGTTTTCTCCTTCGATCTAACGTGGGCCGAGATTCAAACTCTTTCGCGTAAGCACTGAAACAAGTTTCACTCTATCTGATTCTATACTACTATATCATATGCTTGCCTGTTGATGTTCCTCCATTTCAGCCCAACTAGAGACTATGTTCTCAGAGAACCCCAGAAATCCTTCAAACAAGAATGTGGGGAAGTTTGTGACCCTTCCTGAGTTCTTGGAACTTGCCAAGGCAAGGGCAGTGCACGGCGTACTCATATCCATAGAGGTAACCATATCATTTTCTTGCAAATCATGCTGTTTATAAGAAAATTTCTAACACATTAATGCTCCCTCCATCAGAATGCTGCATACCTTGCTTCGAAGAAGAGTCTTGACATTGTGGGTACAGTCTCCTCTGCACTCAGCAATGCCACCTTCGATAAGCAGTCCCTGCAGAAGGTTCTTATCCAATCACACGATAGCTCGGTGTTGGCTGCGTTTAAGGGCACCCCATCTTACGAAACAGTGTTGTATTTGGAAGAGGCAATAGGCGGTGCACCAATTCAAGCAGCAGAAGAGCTCAAGAAACACGCGGATGCAGTTTTCATGTTCAGAGACTCGATCACCATCACCGTTAACAGCTTCATCGTAAACTTCACCAAGACTGTCCCAGCCTTGCATGCGGCCAATGTCTCCGTATACGTTGGAATTTTGAGAAACGAGTATCAAAACTTGGCTCTAGACTACTTCAGTGATCCTTATGCTGAGCTTTCCACCTTGTTTGCTCAAAAAGTTGATGGCTTGGTCACAGACTTCCCTGCCACTGCAAATCTTTTCTCTAGTAACTACTCTTCTTAACTAACATTGGAAGTCACATTCACTTCATTGTCATGGAATCTAACATATGTTGATGTTTGTTGTGCATTAGGATCATCTTGTGCTGCGAAGGGATCTCCGTATGTTATAGTTCCTCCGGAGCCAGGGTTGATGTATATGCCTCCCGAACCGGTAACAGAACCGCCTCAGCTCAGCCCTGCGGATGTGGTTGATCCACCACTGCCCGCTGTGGCCAGTGCTCCACCTCCGCCACAAGCTCCCAATGCAAATCAAAAGCAAAAATCTTCAACTTCTGCATTAAGTATTAATGCTCGAGGTCTGATGTTGGCTGCAGTGTTGTTGCTTCTTACCATCTATACATGATATATGCCTTTTTCATGGGAGGAGAAAATTTTTACACGAGGCTAACACAATACTCAGAGATATTGAATATATAATATATTACCAGAATCTGTGACACTTTTATCTCTGGAATAGATTGCAGATTGTTATGATGCTTGTTAAGAGAAGAAACTTATGGTCTTGAAACGAAAAAGTTTATGTAATTATTGACATTCTTGGTCTTCTTAATCAAAGAGAAAAGTTGTGTATATTATACTATACTCTTTTACCATTTCCTTCACTCTTCTTCTCAATTATTTATATTCCAATGTAAAGAACTTTCGTAATGAGATGTAAAGAATTTTTATAGACGGTATCAAGAATATAAATAACAACTAAATTAGTGAAACACGAGATGGGATTGATACATTATAGTAGCAAGTGGAGTATGATTTATAGAGTATTTAATTTTAATTTTAATTTTAATTTTAATTTTAAGGTACACACACATATTTAAGAAAACCGGCTCGAACCGAACCGGGCAGGAAAAAAAAGTTTTGTAGTATAAATAGGCGAGAGTGGTGGGAAAGGCAGACGAAATCTCATTAGTTTAAGTATGAGGCTGCTGCTGCTATCGTACGGAGAGGTAGGGTTCTTAAGGGTGATTGCCCCTTTCTGTACGAATCCTCAGCCGATGATTTCTACCTATTTTCAATCAAAAATTTCAACAACCCTTATATTATGAAGGCAGTGAGGAAGAAGAAGATGATGATAATATTGGTGATTGTATGCTCTATCATTAAACCCTAAAACCTAAACGCTACTCTGAGGCTATGATGATATTTGAAATTAAGATCAGATTTGGTGCGAGCTTCTGAATGGCGTGGCGAATTCAGTGTCTTTTGAGATGAATTGTGTTAATTACAGCTTATTCTCATCAGGTCACTGGTTTTTGCAGCCATGGCAGCTTTGTCCATTGTTCATTCTCTGATGATAAAAGGCGAATCTGAGCCTCAGTTCCAGATTGAAATTTTACTCTTTTTTTGATTCTGAAATAATTTATGAGTCTTTTACTTTTAGTTTCTATTCTTCTTTTAACCTACAACATTACAACATAAAAACAGAGTGACGAGGGAATGATGCATCTCTCAGTAGTTTTGCTTTTTTCTTCTTTTTAAAAAAAATTGAAATTAAGATAGAAGGAAGTAATTTTTTTTTTTTTAATGTAATTTAACCCTCCCTTTTCATGGACCGTCACTAAGTAATTAATTTTTTACTTATCGATTTTAGGGTTGAGAAGGACCGTCACTAAGTAATTAATTTTTTATTTATCAATTTTAAGGGTTCATTTGAACAAAATCAGACATAAAAGATGATCTGCCATGATGGCTTCTTGAAGGAAGTAAGGAAGTAAATTTTTTATTACAATAAAAATTTAAGGATTTTGTAATCCGTGTAACATTGCTGCAGCTGAGTTTGAACTGAACAATATTCGGTGCGTGTTATTTTAATTAATTTTATAGAAAACACTGTTTTTGTGTTGAATTTATTATAGTGTGAAAATTAAAACTACTCATCAATATTTAAATTTACATGTATAAAATATTTATTTTTAACCAAATATAAAAATTATGATAAGAATAAAAGTGTAATAACAGCCGGCTAAAATACATCCACATTTTTTATTAAAAGTGTATTTTCTATTTGTATAAAATGAATAATTTATATAAGTCCAAGTGAAATTGTCAAAATAATTAAATCACCGTCAATATTCACCAATAGAGTCGAGATTTGGGCACTGTTGATTCTGATGAGACATGCATCGAAGATTGTCCCTAGGAATTTTCCACCAAAAACAATCTTGAAATTGGAGAGAGGAGTCCATCGATTACTGGATTCGTCTTTAGATCACTAATAAATAGATACAAAAGGTGATTGAACACACAAGACAAGAGAGGTAGGGAGTCTTAAGGGGGGTTGCCCCTCTCTTGCAAGTGCATTGTTCTTAACAGAACAAAATAATCACAAAATCCATGATCAAAAACCTCCCTTCTGCTATGCTTTCTGTTTCTGTCTTTCCTTTTACTTACTGCTTAACTTACATATATGAAGGTAAGAAATAAATGAATTGTCGAGGCTGTGATGAACTTAGATGAAAAATCAGATCTTTGAGCAGGTCCGTATCTTGGCATGGCAAAATCAGAGGATTTCTGATCTCTGCAGCCATGGCGGTTCAAGCCCACATCTTTTTTCTGATGATTTATCTCAAATCTGAGCCTCAAGTAACTTTATGATAAGGAACATATAAACGAATCTGAACACTTCAAGCCTAATTTCCAGCTATTAGAATGAGAGCAACTTTTCATAACAGTTAAATGTGGTCGAATTATGCACACACAAAAAACCGTTGTATTCAACACTCAAACATTTCAACAGCTTAACAATATTTTATATCAGAAAACTAGGGTTGGAACTTTCTTTCTTAAAAAAAGGTGTCCAGATTTCGTTAATGGGATGTTTTAAAAAAGGCTCAGATTTGTAGTTTGGTGGAGAGAGAAAAGAGAAGGCGGCGCCGCCATGGCTGCAATTACCGGTGGCTATACGGAGAAGCGCAAGCCGTTGGGATCGCCCCGCCAAGATGCGGGCCGGGTCATCTCTAAACCCGAACCATCAGCCCATAAAAGAATAGAGAAGAAATCATCACAGCCTCTGTTACATTAACCACCCACCATCACCGCCACCGCCGTCAATGTAGCAAAAGAAAGACACGCACACCTACACAAATATATAGCCCCTCCATTCCGAACCCGGCCGGGAAAGAAAACCTAGAGCGCTTGTTAGCAAACGAGGTTTAAGGGCTGTTTGTATAGAAGAAATCATGGGGTTTGGAGCCCATAGAAACTCCATATACTCCCAAGTCCCTAACCCTCATTCCAATCTTCTTCTTCATCTGACCTTATGTGCATTCATTCCCTGATTTTCACACTGGACCCACCTTGTAGTCTGTAGAGATACTGTAGCTTTGCACACGAGCCCCTCACTCAACCAGTATTGCCACTTGCTCCCTAGCTAATAATTATAATTATAATTATCGTGAATATTAATTAAGTAAAGCGATTAAACGATACCTATACCTTTATCACCCTCTCACTATTTATACTTGACTAGGGACTATGATATGGTATATTAATATACCTTGTAATTAGAAATTTCAATTATAATTATGCACCATCAGATTAGAGAGCGTATGAATAATGTACTGTACATTTTTATTATTTAATGCAAAGAAGGTTAATTGAAGGGGAAGGGCGGTTGGTTTTTGAATTACAGGAAAAATCACAGAATAAGCAGAAATAATTGAAGATAATTGGTAAAGGGTTTACCAAATCCAAGCGATGAATTAATTGAAGATAGGCTAGGCAGTAGTAGGCATTCAAAGTAATTTAACACTAACATAATTGTCTGCATAAAATAATACTATTACACAATAAATAACAGTGCACTAATTTACTCTTACAGAAAAACTATTTTATGATTAAAATAAGGAAACTGTGTTATAGAGTCCCAAATAGAGTTTTAAAGGCAAAAACCACAGCTCTTTGTCTCTAATTAAAGTTTTGACGAGTTAACGAACTCAACCACCCTCTGAACCAACTTGGCCAGCTCAACCGGCGCCGTCGTGTCCAAAACCAGTTTAGCCACGTCACCAACGTCGTATTCCCAGCACCCGGCGTAACCTTCCAACAACCTCTCCATCTGCTGCCACGTGGACGGCTTGTGCCACTCCGTTCTGCCCCTCGATTCGAGGCGCCTCCGCCACTCCGCCTGGTCACCTGGCCTGCACTCCACCACCACCACCTTGGAACCGGTCTCCGCCGCCATATTGAGAAGGCGGTCGAGGTGGGAGCGCCTGGAGAGCGGGGAGTCGACCACGACGCTCAGTCCAAGCCCCAGCTGCGTGGAGGCGACACGCCACATGGCGTCATATGAGAGGTCGTTGAGAAGCTTAGAGGCAGTGGCGGGTGAGTTTTGGAGGAGGAGGGCGTGGTGAAGTGCGAAGGTGGAGTCGCGAAAATGGTCTTTGTCGATGAGGGGGCATTTCAGGGATTTGGCGACGGCGTTTGCCAGCGTCGACTTGCCCGTTCCGGGATGCCCTTTCAGCGCGATCACCATCGAACTCTCTGCTTTCTTTCCATCCATTTATTATTATGAAAACCCAAACAGAACACACAAGTCTTCGTTTTTAATTAATTTGAAATTTTGCGAGTTTTCGTCAATCAACCTAATCCATTTCCTTCATGTTTGTCCAAACGCAGACAACCATATTTTAGAGCTTATCCATTAACAACATGTCTCTTCTCTATTTCTAGAACACTCTCAATTTGACACGTAAGCTATCGGGAAAGTGGATCTCTATACTCCATTTTTTGATAAAATACTAGAGTATTTTCTATTTATATCAATAAAAATTTACTATACCCATTCTATAAAATTATTTATTGTTTTGGTATTTTGATTTATCCAAATTATTATTTTTCTATTATTTTTATTATATAATAATTAAATTATTCATTCAATAAATATAATTCAATTAAAAACAACAAATATAAAAATATAATTCAACTGTTGTGTTATGTTCGTCCAAAACAATAACAATTGGAGCCTCTCGTGAAAATGAAAAAATAGCATAAAATTCATAGGAAAAGAAAGTAATTACATTACATGGCTGCTTTACCCCTTTGTTGGAACGATAATCTGTGCTCAACTTCTCCCCCCAACTTTACAACCAACGTAACCTGCAACAATTACCTCCAATTTTTATTTCATTCTCATTGCATACTGCTCTTCAAGAAAAGTGACCATCTCAGACTTTACATGATCCACGGATATGCAAAAGAACAAACAAATGAAAGGTGGTACATCAGATATACACTCACCATTTCTAAAGAACTCACTCGGTGGAGAAGGAAGCCGCTGCCCGTTTCTCTGTATAAGCAGCAATACACAGAAGGTTGTTAGCATGTAATCAGTAGTGTTGCAAACACAAAGGGCGAACTTAGAGGGGAAGACTGCTCACTCTTTAGAGACCCGATTTTGATTCATGGAAGTAAGATATATAGCTTTATCTTTGGAACCTGTATCCGACCCTCGGAAGATGGTGTTATCGTCACAAGTTCTCGAGTTCATGTATACGTCCTAAGGGAAGAGATAAGGAAACATAAGCTGAACAGCATACAAAAGTTCTTTTATCATCAGTTTAGAAGAACTGAACTTGAAAGCAGTGGTTACCACTCCATGTTGCAGTAATATGTTTCGAAAAGCCTCAAAACGAGTTTCACTTCCTTTCAAGATATTGAGGTCACAAGAGATTAACTGATGGAGTCCAACTACAATTTTCCTGCATTAAACAAATGGGAAAAAGATTAAATATACAGAAATAAACGAGTTAATGAATCAGCACGAGAGGCTCGTGATGGCATTAATATACAAATTTTAAGTAGACTATGCTCAATCATGATGAGATTAAGGCCGTTTTAGAACTTTACCTAGTGTAGCTTCTTAAGCATAAGAAACAAGAATGCCATAGACTCCATTATTGTTTGAAAAGAAAAAAAAATTCCCCCGTGTTGATTCCCGCAACAAATTATATATAAGCAGGAAAAGCAGAAAATTTAATCCGACACACTGCGATATTACCAGTCACTGTTGCTTTCATTTAGGGTCCTCATCAACCATAAGAGCTGATCATTTCCACGAGCATTAGAATCATCCTTAAATCATGAGAAAATGATGGTTTAGAATACTATGTTACTAACAAACAAGTTAAAGATGATCACAATAACAGAACGAAAGAGTCGACCGTGAACCAAAATCATGAATGAGGCCTATAAATCAGATTAGAAACAATATAAAATGTAAGCTGAAGCATCATAAATCACACATCAGGGGATCTTACAGTCACTTTTCCTTGACACAAGATGGGTTTTACAAAGAAAAGATAGCATTTACGAAGGATGTTTAAGAAAATGCACATAATGCAAATGACAAAACATACATCCCCCTTACGCAATTGAGATAAGACTGAGGAACTACTGGAAACAAAAAAGCTGTTTGTAAAGAAAACATAAAGTAGTGCATAATGAAGACATTTACGGAACACGTCCCCAACCTGTAATAAGACGGTATCCAAGGCAATAATATCTAGAGCTATTCCATCAAGAACTTTGGCTTTCTTTGAGAAGTATGTTTGCCCTTCTCCTCTCAAAGCCGCAGACGGGTACCTACAGTTTGGCAATGCGGATGTGGAATTAAGAAGGCAGAATTCTCAGTTACATAGGACAAAAATAGTGGCATCATTAGTACTAACAGAAACTGGCATACCAGGGAATTTTTCGCAACTCGGGAAACAATGTTGCCTGTTAACAAAAGCATATCATTTCCTTGCTGATATGAAATAACGAAGAAAAAAAGCAAGATTACTTCACAAAGGCTTTAATTAGATTATGAAACCAATTATTTCAAAAGACAATTATTGTATATTAGTTATTCCACACAGGTGAAAATAAAATAAAATCTTTAAGCAGGTGGAAAAAGGAAAAACCACTTCTTTTGGGTGCAAAAGATAGAGTGTGGATCCTTAAAGAACGCATCAAGAAAATGCAACAAGCTAATACTTGAAACCGGAATATCTTTTCAAGTCAATGATTATTTTGAACCCAGAGCTTAATGAAGCCTAACCATAAAGTAGATCAAAAGCTAGCAATGAGAAGTGTTCTAAACAGTTAAAAGGGATCTCACATTCTGCAAGAGTGGATCAGATTCACCAAGCTCACTGAAACCTACAACAAAACGCACATTGTAGGTCTTCTCTACCTTCACCATCTTCATCAACATCAAGAGTACAGTTACCACAAAGCCTTAAAAAAGATAATTAACGATACCTGTAAACTGAAATTTCTCGAATAAACATATAAAAAAAAGATACTGGTTTTTTTATAGACAAAAAAACCAATATAGACACCATCTCTCGCTAATTAACATACACTCCAGTTCAAATCGAAAGAAATTTTTATTCAACCGACACTAAATCAAGAAATGCAGATAAATACAAAAGAAACAAACAATCTTCAATCTTGAACCACGAACAAAACCAAACTGACTTCCAAAATGCAAAAAACACATGAAACAATAAATAACCGATCTTAACCAAGAAAAACAACACACAAGAAAGAGAATACAATCAAAACCTGTTGGAGCAAAAGGGTTTGTTCTTTTGGAGATCTAAAGCCACACAAAACACTCATAAAATACAATTCATTCTGGCTGCTGCCTAAGTTTGAGATGTTTGGACGAGAAAATTTCTGGGGCTGACCAATATTTATGACTATATAAGCTAGCACGCAGAGAGAGAGCTGCGTGATAAGAGTGCAAGTCCATGATTTTTCCTTCATTTCAAGATTGATTTCCCCAGAAATGAACGGGACATAGATCAGTATGCTTATGAGCGCATTAATAAATGAATGTTTTTTTGTATAAAAAATAACGAGAGGGAGCTAGTATCACAGAGGTTCTTGATTTTAATATGTGATGTACAGTACTTTGTAGAAACGGTAAATTATAGTTTCTACCCTAAACTTTGAGGTGGTGTTTAGTTTGTAGTTCAAACTTTCAAAAATGTCTAAAATGACATGTAATTTAATGTAATATATGAAATAAGGCATAGATTGAAAGTTTCTCTTCATTTCATACTTTAAAAGATGTTTAATTAATTTTTACTAAAGAAATGAAAAGTTAAAAATATATATCTAAAATATAAATAAATCTGTTGGAATAGAAAAATGCATTAGCCTATTTTCTTCCAATGAATTTACAATGCCAAAAATATCAATTTTCAAAAGTCAACACTTTAATATTTTAGAAAGGTGAAAACATGCAATATCTATTTGTAAAAATTTGCATTCTTTATAAAAAAAAACGTATAAAATTCTAAACTGTTTTATACAAATTTGTTTTGATCATATAATAATAAGACAAGATGATCTCATAATACCTTATCATCTGTATATGCAGAAATAGCTATTGCATAGATAAAGATGCATTGAGTTTAATACATTGTCTCTCATAATTGAGTTTAGAGTTACAAAAACACAAATTTCTTATATCACAACACAACTATAAATGTTGTGTGACATTATCTAATTTACTACCACTTTCATTGAAACGTGAAGCATCACTAACAACTTTAGGTCTTGCTCAAGATCCAATTCTCTTTGCTGCTTCAGCTGTAGGTTGGGATCCAGATACAAATTTAACTCTTACATTTTCTATAGGCTGCCAAATAAAATAGGTTTATGTAATAAATTGCAAAAGAAATAAATTGCATTATATATCGCAAAATGTAATGCATTAAAAAATAAACTCACATTCACAAAAATATTCCTTGTATGTGTCTGTAGCATCCCATAACCTTGCTTGACTTGCCAAGAGTCATTGTTCTTCTCAATTTCAATTTTTTCTGGTGCTTTTTTTTGTTGTGAATTTATTGGGTCTTTCCTTTGTTGGTATGCCTTGTGTTGTGTTTGAAAGATCACCCTATTGTAAATATTGTAAAGTATAAATAACAAATTAACAAATATAATAAATTAAGTAATACATTTAAATTAAAAGACTTACCTTTGAATTCAATATTCTTGGTAATTCCTTACATGTTCTTATGTTGTGACCAATCTCCCCACAATTTTTACAACTCATTTTCACTCCATGTCTGGACAATCTGTGAGGATCACTCTTTTGAATTTCGTCACTACCCCTGTTTCTTTTCTTTTTTGGTCTTCCAGGCTGTTTATGCACTATGGGTGGGAATATAGGTGGGAGGGAGTCAATAGGTCAATCATGCTCACCACTAATCGGCTCCAGACCATATTTGTATGTTTCAACAGCATTGGATGTTAAAAAAAAATTATCCACATACTTGAAAATATCATCTCTTGTATAATGAATACAAGCCATAGCATGACAACCAGGAAGTCCTGTCAGCTCCCAATCTCTACATCCACCACTTCTAGATTCCAAGTCAACTGCATACGCCTCTTTAAATAGATGAACTTCATATTTGTATTCTCTAGCAGGCCTAACATCACAATATTTGGTGAACTTACCAATCTTATAAAGAGTTTTTCTAACATTGGGACAAATTTCATCACCACACTTTCTTAAGCTCTTGGCAATATCATGCATCCTAGTCATTAAATTCATCCTTATTTCTTCCAACATATCTATAATGGGCTTGTCTCTAGCTTCAAGTATGAAACTATTAAATGACTCGCAAATATTATTATCAATGCAGTCTGATCTTGTAAAAGAAGATATTTGTGACTTACAAAAACTCCTTGGATTCCTTGTGCAGAAATCACTCCATGCCACAATTGATTCGGACTTCAATTCTAGAAGCCTTTTTTGAAATTGATTTGTGGTGCTTGCCTTTACACACATCTAAAAAAGATCTCTGAACTTGTCACCTTTCCATTTGTCCTTCCAATTTGCATATACATGCCTAGCACAATGTCTATGCTCAGCATTGGGGGCCAATTTGTGTATTGCTTTAATCAAGCCCTACATGTAAGACATATTTAAAACAAGTTAAATATTAAAAAATATTAGTATGTTAAAAACGATTTTATACCTTTTGTTTGTCTATCATAAATTACCAACCAAGTTCATCACCTATGCCAAATTGTTCAAATAAAATATCACAAAACCAAGTCCACGTGTTTTCATTCTCCTTCTCAACAACAGCCCAAGCAATAGGGTACATCTTGGAGTTGCAATCTTTTCCGACGGCTGCCAATAATGCTCCTCCAGTTATAGTCTTCAAGAAACATGCATCAAAACCAACAATGTGTCTACATCCTATTAAAAATCCTTTCCTAAGTGTGGAAAATCCAATAAATATCCTTTGAAAAAGTAGTTCACCATTTGCATTCTTTTCAGTCCTCAATATAAATCTTCCTTCTCTGTCACTCTTTATAAGTTCAAGGACGTATGCTCTAAGCTTCATATATTGATCTCTTAAAGAACCTCAGACCCTATCCAATGCAATCGGTTTTGCTCTGTAGCACATCTGTCTGGTGATGATGATATCAAATTTCTCTTTCATGTCAGATTGCATTTCTCGAGCTGACATATTTGGACATCTTTTCATTTGACTTTCTAATTGATTAGCAATCCACTTCTTGTTAGCTTGCGTGTTGTGTTTGGCTCTGATGCAATTGTCACGGTGATCCTTAAAAGTCTTAATGACAAATGTAGGCTCATTTGTAAGCTTGCTTGCATATAATCTGTATTGACAATTGTCACGACACTCTGCTTGAAGTTTTACTTGACTGCTTTTTGTCCATCTGATATTATATCCATTCAAGATGGTTGACATTACCACTGCATCTTTGCACTCCTTCATATCCTTAAATCTCATTCCTAATTCAAAATTTAAGGAGGCATGATCACAATTTTTGTCATACACTTTACATTTGGTATTCAAGTTTGCCATTGCAATTTCTTTTTCATATGAATCATCAATAGTGGAGTACTTAGAAGCGGGATTACCAAGAAAAATAAATCTCAACTTCTTTCGGGCTTCTAGAACTTTCTCGTCATCATCTGGATGATCTGAATTTACACAATAATTTGTTTCTGATTCATCTTTTGAATTTGTAGCATCCACGTTGATGAAATCCTGAGACTCTTCATCCTTATCCATTATACATTCTTCAAGCACTCCAACATTACCATCAACAAAACCAAAATCTTCTTTATCTAAACAATGTCTTTGACTATATGCTACCTCATTCATAGTCAAACATTGAATAAATAAATCAACGCATCCAGAGTCGATTGCTCTACGAATGATATCTGGAACTGCATTCACATTATCAGGAACTGCATTCACATTATCAGGAAGAAAGGTAAAAATATTGCTTCCTTTCTCCCTAACCCCAATCTTCTCAACTCTCAAATAACCCAATGCATCACATATCAAATCCATATCTCGACCAATCAAAATCCACTGAAATTCTTTGAAGACTTCTATCTTTCCACCAACATATGTGTAACTTCCAATGAATTCACCCCCGTGATGAACATTCAACTTGACAGTACGAGGTTCCATTATACTGTATATGAAATGAAAATTAATCAATTTTACAATTTTATTTATTATACCAGTAACAAATTACTATTGACTAATTCATGAATGATTTCATCATATAACAGTTTAAAATGACCACTACAAATATAAGACAAATGGGAAACATTCTACCTTTCCCCTAATAACTCACATTAAAAATTGCACAAGAACACTGAGAGCCCTCTCCAAAAAGGAAGAGAATTAAAATAACTCACATTAAAAATTGCACCTCCCCTAAATTTAGATTGTCTTGCTGCCTTTCCTCTTTGTCCGTCCTGTATATAAGAAAATACCAATATTCATTAGAAACTCAAACTAAAACTTGTAACTACATTACGGAAGATTGAAACAAAATCATTAAAACAACTCCAAGCATGACAGATTAATTTTGGGAAGAAAAGATTCTAACTCACTATCTCAATGGAGGGAGATTTTGATATACAAGTAAATATTGCATATTTTCACTTTTGCAAAAGCTTAAGTTTTACTTTTGAAGTTTGAGGTTTTGGGATTCTTTCGAAGAAGGTAAAGTAAAGCCTTTTACTATTCCAAGGTTTATTCATATTTTAATTTAATTTATTTTTTTTTAATTTTTCATTTCTTTAGTAAAAAATGAGTGGAGGTGGTGTTTTGTACCAGATGGAGAGAGAGAATTTTCAATACATGCTATATTTCATATTTTACATTGAAGTACATGTCATTTTAAACATTTTTAAAAGTTTGGGCCACAAACTAAACACCACCTCAAAGTTTAGGCTAGAAACTATAATTTACCCCTTGCAGAAATTACAATTTCATCGTCCACAAAATTTCTTTTCTTTACAGGTCTCCTTCCTGTCGTTAAACCGATCGTGTGTCGTCATGTGATGTGATTCGATTAGTATTATCAGTGTGTTCCGGCTCCTGAAACGGGAGCTCCCATTAGTTTTTCAGTTAACAAATTTTTGATATGATTATCATATTTTGAGATTTTCCCAAGAGTACTCTAAGTGGACAATTCTCAAAATTGAGAGTATCGTATTTAATTAAAAACGGAATAAAAATAAAAAGTAAATTTTATATATATAAAATAGGAGGTGGTGTTGTGCACTCGCGAGACTCACACTTTTCAACACAGACTAGACTCTCGTTTAAAAATATCACTTCTAAATTTCGAAACTCTTCAAATTTAAGGATCCCGTCTGAACTTGAGCTCGTGAACTCAATAAAGCAATAATTCAATTTTAATGATACAATAATTAATAAAAATTAGTATATATATAGATATATATATATATATATATTAAAAAAAGAAACACATAAAAAAGATTGTTTTGAAATTTAATTAATTAAGCGGGTTGAGATGGTGTTTGATATGGAATAATATCAACTCTGTATGCCTGAGCATAAGAGAACGCATGGTAAATAGGTGTAGAAAGATTCACCTCAATCTTTATTTTGAGTATGTTTGAGGTCCGAGATAGAGTTGAACCTGTTTGTTTGAGATATGGATTAT
Source organism: Leonotis leonurus (assembly GCA_026898415.1). Lineage (NCBI taxonomy): Eukaryota > Viridiplantae > Streptophyta > Magnoliopsida > Lamiales > Lamiaceae > Leonotis > Leonotis leonurus. The sequence goes on from JAPKLX010000005.1 coordinate 5,610,146, forward strand.
AGGTTTTGGGTTTGTAGGTTCTGTCTGATTAGGAGATGTTTTTGGCCAACATGTTTCTACTTAAAAAAGACCTCCCAACCTCTATGGTTCTGTCGAATGGTCCGAGGGACACGCAAAGTATGCTCATTTGTCCAACTAACATTGTGTTAGAGTCGTACCTAAAACAGGTGCAGAATAAACCATCTTATAGATGAATACTATTTGACCATATTTGAGGACCACCATAATGTGATTTACTCTCATTGAAGATGATATTAATGTAGTACTATTAACAGTGATACGACTCTGGTTGGAATTGTATCGATAAATGACCTCTTCGAGTGAGGATGAACTCCGATTTCACCTTTTGAGCAAGTGAGGCTCCTAAAAGTAGTTCCAAGAACTCCTTAAATCATATTCATTGATTGATTCTCAATTACAAGACATAACATATATATAGACTAACTAGATAACCCTAATGGGCTTAAGATTAGTACGGGTCCGTCGATTAACATCGCAATACCCGTTAACAATTTAATATTAATACTACATCCATAATTAATCTACTAGTCGTATCAGACAACAAGACATTTCTTATGGTATTACTCTTTTACCTTTTGGGTTCGTTTGCTAAACAAGATATGATAGGATAATATTAAATTATCTTACCAAATCATGTGTTTGGTAGAAAATATGAGTAACACACGTCACTATTAAACAATTGACCCGTGTCAAAATCATTATTTTCCTCTACATTTTAATCATAAGGGAATTGTGAGATTAAAATAATCTTGATACACTACACAATTTTAACCTTATCATATTATATCCTATTTTGGCCACCAAATATGACATTTGTGTATTTAACTATATATATCACATCCATTCATTTTCATACACCCCCCGCTAGCACTTAAATTCTCAACATACTTTTGCATTCTTACATATTTTTAAGTTTACTTTAAGCTGATTTCAGTTTTGGAATCTCTTCCCAAAAAACTTCGACCATTTCTCCAATCTTGTTCTTGTTTTGCAGAATGTTTACTCGAGAAGACCTAAGCTCAGAGCCTCAGACATTATTAGCAAAGGTATGAACTCTCATCCTTCAAAATCTTGATACGTTTTCTTCATATTTTGTTATAGACTATTCCTTAATCCAAAAGTGTTATGTGATTAATTCATTAAAATTTATTATTAATATGCTCCCTATTCCCTATGTTGAAAAACGTGTCACTTTGAGTGGCATTGATTTTAATGAAAAATGGATGAATACATTTTGAGTGGAGAAAGAGTTTTATAAAACTGAATAATTATGAAGTTAAATTTAAAGTATCAAGTCAATTCATGTTTCAAAATAAAATAATAACGTTTCTAAGAGCATTTCACGATGGAATTAAAATAAAAAAAGAAGTTTATATGGGCATGCGAAATATATTGTTATTCGTTTCTGAGTTGTAAGCTAGACTAAAAAGTACTTTTACAAGTGATTATAGTAAACAAAAATATAGAGTATAATATGCAATCCCCCCAACACTATACTTATATATGCATATAATTGATTAATCTCAGATACAGTAAACGAATATTTATTATACACAACGATATTTTCTAATGGTTCAAAAATGATCTTATTATTCTGAGAATCAAAAACACGTTACTGAGAGTCTGAGTCGGTGATTATGCGATGCAATTACAATCAAGCGCTCGTCTATTTTTAATTTCTTCAATTTTTAGTGGACCCAATAAAAGATATTTTTTTTTATATCATATTCATTCGAATCGAGGGTGGGGACACTAACCTAGTGATATTTTTCATATAGGAAAGTCGAGTTTGTTATTTGCTTATCTACATTTATACAAATCACCAGAAAAGCAAAACGGATCTACAAATAAATTTGGTCTTAAACTTTGATAAACTGCACTTTCATTCATATAAAGAAGGGTATCCTCCTAATTGAAGTGCAACATAAGTGAATATGTAAAGAGTTTACCAACATTTGTTACCTAAACTCTAGTAATAAATTAACAAAATAACCATTGTAAGCAGATTATTAAGAGACGCTCCTCATAAAGAATTTACTCGATCAAATGGGAATACACTGTATAGTGCTGTGTTAAAAAGAAAAGAAAAAAAAGTTGAAAATTGTGCAGTGCAGTGCAGGGTGCAACATCTACAGCCTAGGCGTCTAGTGCTACATATAATAAGGTATATACAAAGTATTATCGAGTTACAAAAACTACAATAGTTGATGGCTAGCTGCAGAAGTAGTAGTAGTGTTCCAAATTCCTGTAAATATAGAAGATGACGTAGGTAGAATACAAGCCTTTACTACCATCAGACAAAAATAAAAATGCGATGGCCTCCAATGTTCTGCTTTTTAATTGCCAGTCCAGCGCCTCTTTCGTGCTGGACGTTCCAACTTGATCTCAGAATCGGGCCGTGTTTCAGGTTGGCTTGAAGGCGGGATAGTAGGCTCACTCTCCATCTTCTTAACTGCAACAGCATCCTTTTCACTGGGCATAGGAAGCTTGAAACGCTCACTTCGCTTCTTCAACTTAGCAACAGTATCTAAGTGCTTCTCCTCCACTGCTTTAGTGCTGTTGCTATTCAGTTCTGGGCCAGAAGTGTCTTTGTTATCAACCGGAGGCTGTGGTCTATCTTCTATCTTCTCAGGGGAATCTGCAGGAGGTGCGGTAAGCAAGGATCCTCCACTAGTGTTGTATGTATCTCGATCTCTTTTCTTTGAAGAACCTGATGGCATGGGGGTGACACCGAAATCCCTCTCCTTATGGCTAGTCCAGCGTTCCAATTTGGATCGGCCCCTCCTTGAGTCAGCTTGTTCGTCGTCAGTTGAAGCTTCTTCTTTGTGCTTTCGAGATGACTGATTATTTGCATGGCCTTGGCCCTGACCTCTTTGTTGCTCACTTCTGCCTCTCAAGTTTGCCTGGCAGCAAGAATTCATTGTGAAAACATTGGTAATTCAGGTAAGCTGACACAAGTGTATTGATCCCAAAAGTGGTAAGAAGTTATGCAATGTCCTCCCCCATGGCCAACCGAATAGAAAGAGAAAGCAGATGAAAGGGACAGGGAGACCAAGTCAGATGATTTCACCAGCTAATGAGTTCCTAAAGGCATATTACCAAGTCACATGCAAAGGTAGTAGCGCTGAAGTCTAGGCTCATGAATCAGTAGTAGATTGCTATATAATATACACATGAGAGCAGCTAGGAGTTATTAGTCACTGCACTTTTAGTACGGCAAAGCAGAAGAGAAATCAAGAGTTAAAAAACATTGTGTCATGAATCATATAGTTCAAGGAAATATATATAATATCAGCAAAAAGCCCATCAACAGTTGAATATGTATGTACAAAGATTTTAGAGAGTACGAAAGGATGAAATGAAGAATTTGTATAGCATATTCACTTGACCAGTAGAAATTTTAATTGACATAAATTTTCAAAAAAAAGAAATCAGAAAATTCCAAATTTCTGTTTAAATCCTCAACAATGAACTTCAAAATTTACAGCGGAAACAGACAAATATACCGAATTCTAACAAGAATATGACCTTCTACCCCAATCTTTTGTATGTTGTCTTTTATAGCCAGCTTTTCAGCTTGACATACACTCGTGGGGATTGGTGGCACAGGCTATTTTGATCGGTACTGTATGTTTAGCGGCCCACAGCCGATACAAAGCAGTTAGGGTGTAATTTCGAAAATAATATAAGTTGTGCAATAAATTACAGCCAACAGCATAGATTACGTAAGGAACATAAAAAGAGAAAGGGACAGTAAATTCTATCTTTATATGCAGAGAAACACACAAAAATGGAAGTTTCGGATTCTCTGCCAAATAGACACAATAGTAGACCAAGTCAGTAACATCCGAAATAATTTTGCTTTAAATTTCCTATGAATCAGGATCAGATGATAATAGTCAATCGAAAATATAGGTATAAATTCATGTTATGCTTTAATGTATATACTTCCATGAATTTTGAAGTCTTGGCCAAGAAAACACATACCTTCTCATTTATTGGACCGCCATCCTCTTCCCGATTCCTCTTGGGAGGTATCATGGAACCATGATCTCCACTCTCTGATTCTCTACTCTTTCGGCTTGCTTCTTTCCTTTTGTATTCATGTGTTCTAGATGTATCAGAACCATAGGCAGAACGATCATCGCGGTTGCTAGTCTTTTCATATCTTGTTTTCTTATCGTCATTACTGAGTTGATTTCCACGTCCATAAGCATCTTCATTGCTCCTTCGCAGTGAAAAACTTTCATTTTCAGCACGATCCCTTTGTTTTATTTGATCGCTGTGCCTGCCTATATCCTTTGGATGGTATTCTCTGCTGGATCCTCTGTAGTCATCATTCCCTCTTGAATTACTCAGCCATGCTTTATCTTCAGCAGCACGCCCACTCCTCATCACTGGGCGTGTTTCTACTCTTTCCCTCTTAGATAAAAGGTCATCTTGTTTAGTTCTATGCCATTCATCACGTTCTCTCTGCCTTTCACTTCTCTCCCTTTGAGATGACCCCCCTTCTTTTTGACGAGCAAAATGCACCTCATCGTCCTTTGATCTACCTTGCTCGTCTCTTTTTAGCTGATCAGAGCCATCATCTCTCTCTCTTTTCCTCCTGGTGCTACTTTCTCTATGATTATGAGAAATATCATCCTTTTCAGCATTTGTCCATCTCATATGTGACTCTTCTTTTCTTCTAGTGTTGTGAAGGTCATCTACTCTTTCACTCCGACTTTTGAGGTGACCATCCCTATCTCTTTGTCTAGATCCGATGGTATCATATTCATGATTAGCCCCCCTCCAACTGCCATTATCCAGTTGACTTCTTGATTGGTAATCTTCAATTTTCTCACTCTTCTTTTTTTCTCTAACCTTATCCTGATTTCTAGAACTTATTTCGCGACCAGGCTCCCTCTTTCTAGGGTCTTCAAGTCTTGTTCTTCTACCACGATTATCCTCATCTCTCCTATTCCAGGTTCCTTCGGACACATCACTCCCCTTCCTCCAATCAGCACTATCAGCTTTCCCATGCTGAAGGAGTGACGAGTTAGCATCCCCACCTCTACGTGGAAAAGAACCTTCTCTCCCTTTTACCATGTCCTGTCTTCCAGTCTCATCTCGGTCAAAGTGATCCTTCCTATGGGCACTATCTTCGTCTCCTACTTCTCTCCTGATATTACCTACTCGAAGAGAATGCCTATCCTGAAGGACTTCATCACCAACATCATCAGGAGAACTCCGAAGATGGTCACTACTTCCTGATCTTGCTTTGCTGTCATTACTCCTTGCAGACTTTGAGTCTTTCCCATCTTCACACTCGTGTGAACTTAGTTTTTGCTTTTTTGTTGAATATAAGTTTCCATCATCATGTTTACCCCTGTTTGATGCATCTGAAGCCATTTCCTCTCTTTCCACCACTGAACCATCATTCATCTCATCTGCAACTGCTAGAGCTTGCCCCCGATCAGATCCAATGGAGTGGGAAGATGACAAGGCAGGACTTTGCTTACCATCCCCAGTATATTCTTCCTTTAGATCACCCACCACATGTTCTCTTTTAATCTCATCAGAAGACATAATAGGAGATCTGACATTCCTTCTTCCCCTTGTAGACCTATCATCACCAGAAACCATTTGTTACTAGCCTCTAAATGGGGATCATACGGAAATCAATGATACCATAGTAGATATACAAATGTCCTAGCATATGA
>JAPKLX010000005.1:5615878-5658159 GCA_026898415.1 Leonotis leonurus
GGAAATCAATGATACCATAGTAGATATACAAATGTCCTAGCATATGATACCAAGAAATTCAAGAGTGATAAATGCAACACGTAACAGGAAGAGAAAGATAAATGCATGACTTCATATAGAAATGTTCAGGACATGATGATCTAGCCTGTTGCTTCCCCGGAATTATTGCGCCGCTGCGCATAGGAGAAAATAATACAGCATTACAAAATGCAGTAAAGCAACTGGCCGACAATCAACCCAAAACATTATATTTCATCTTCATGGATAATGTATCCAGATCAAATGGTGCATCATTTAATTTAGAATCTGGCGTTATCATCATAAATGCACTTCCTAAGTCGTCTATATTGGATGAAGTCCTAGTCTACAACCCCATACAATAATTAAATGTGCACATTGTTGGCATGAAATAGCTTATCTAAATTTAGTAATTTTGCAAGTCTAGCCCAGAAAGAAAAAGAAAAGTAGTCAGTATTCACAATTAGACTTGTCACTTGTTATAATCAAAACAATTTTTACGGAACCACACTGAAATCCAACCAAACATGACATGCATAGTAACATCATAAGTTCTCGCGGTAATTCAATGTCAGGTAGGCTTAATACAAGAATTATAATGGCATATGAAAATTTTGATCAGAAATGAAAAGGTTACAGATCAATCTGAAATTGGTAGTTGAAATAATAATGTACCTCTCCTCTTGCAAGACACTAATCTCCCTATCAGGATGGAAATTGTCTGAAGGAAGATGTGAAACATCATTATTGACAGGGTACTTTGACTGTGGTCTTCTTGGCTCAAATTCCCTCTCATTGCCAGTATATGTAGGTGAATAGCTATCCATATGGTCTGCATCAGCCTGTTGAAGACGATCAGCTTCATCATCTCCTCCAAGCTGATCCTTTCTTTCAGGACCACTGTCTTGTTGCTCTGTTGTATTATCACCATCCACCGGACCTTGGCAGACAATCTGTTTTCCAGGAGCTTCATGAGTTCTATGGCACTAATGGTATTATTGTACAGTAACAAGATAATTGACAGCTTGCTGATAAGTTAGTAGAAGATAACAACTGCTCACCTCAATAATGGCATCAATATCATGCATTCTTGGACGCCTCGTATCCATTGATGGCAGGCGTTCACTAGAACCACCGGTTTCTACGGGTATGGCTTTACCAAAAGGCTGTTATTCAATCAAAGTAAGCAAATGAGATTGCATATGTGATCCAAGTAATACCAATTCTAAATTAAACAATATAAGCAGTCTAGAATTATAAGGGATATACTTGAGAGGTATGGATAGAGAAAGAAAACCAGTGCAAAATTATAAAACTATGTTATACTGAAAGTTGAGAACATATCAGTTCATTTAGTTTAGAATTAACATCAAACAGGCAGGGTAATGAAATTATGCTGTAGAGGGCAATGTTATGGGAGTTCTTTATCCGCAAACCATAAAGGTTATGTGAAAAAGATGTAGAACCAAATCATCAGCATTTAATATTAAGAATTAATATTCAAATATATCCGCAAAGTTTCAGGAATTTCATAATTGGATTCCTGAACTTCTGTTTGTTTCATTCACTCTATAAATTTTCCATTAGTTACATTTGAGTTCTTTAATCTTCAATTGGTTCAGTTTTTTTTTTTTTTTAGTTTCTTCAATTGGTTCAGTTGGGTCCTTAAACTTTAGCATCTTGGTGTAATTGGGTACAACTGTGGATAGTCCGATATGAAAACAGCATGCCAAACCAAATGAAAGTTTGAGTGCACAATCAAAATATAATGCAATTTTAAGGACTCAATATAACCACTAAGCAACATTTGAGGATCCAACTACAGAGATATTGAGAAACATGAAGGTTCAAGGACCGACGAATATCATAGTTTTCTAGAATAAAGCAAAATACACATACAGTAGAAGGCCGCTCATGTGCAGCTGCTCTTGCTAAGTCAGTTGGACCAGCATCCACCTTTCCATGACTTGCTCTTTGAGATGGATTATTATCTTGGATACCGACAGCCATTGCAAGCTCTGGCGGAAGATCTGGATCATAATCCTAATATTTCACACCAAACAGAGACACAAATACATTAAAAACATATAGTGTCACAAAATCCAGAGCGTAATTATAAACTTTGACCAAATGATTACCAAAAATACAAAATCAAAATATTACCTGTTCTGCTCTGCCACTTTCATAAACACGGATTTTGCTTTGCATAGTCATCTCAAGACGGAGTTGTTCCTACACATACCAAAATTACTTTAGCTTCCACTATCTAAAAATGACCGACTAACTCACATCTATATTGAATTTCAGAATATTAAATGAAAAACAAACTTGAAGAGGCTACCTACCAGTTGTCTGCAGTAATCTCTCCAACTATCCTCACTCAAACCGAAGTTGAAAAAGTCAGATACATCTATACCAGGAACTTTCCATGGTTTTTCTTCAAAACCATCAATATCAACTTCAAATATGGTCCTGAAAATATGAAGATGTTAAAGTTAAGATACATATTGGTATTACATATAACCAGATGAATTCCCAGAAAAAGCGTTAAAACAGTGAAGCTGGAAAAAGGCGGAATGAGGTGATCAGTTTCCCGTGACTATTAGCAATGCTTGCACAAGAAATAATAGTATAATACGAGAGGGGCCTTAAACCTCACACAATGTAAAATATCTCCCTCGAAGGCCAATGATATTGGAATGTCTTCTCTTAAATATCCAAAAACTGAATCAGGATTATCTTAAACCTTTTATTTTTTTCAGCAAGGAATCAGTCAGACTCAAACTTATTGTCAAATCAATTATTATTTGAAAAAAAAGCTACTTTATGAAACAAATGAAAGTATAAGCAATAAATATCAAGACATATACATAAAGAATAGCATGTTCATTTCTTAGGACACCCCATGAATCTACTAAACTATAGACCCACCATATAATAATCCTCAATGAGTATAAACAACTTCGTCATCCTAAGAGCACACAAAGTCTTAGTGTTTAACAGAATTCCCAATCCCAAAACTCAAAAATTTTCTTCAAAAAAACAGAGATGTTTTTTACAAATTTCTTTGAAAAGTCATAGAGGAAGGAACTAAAATATTACTTTCAATTTACCATTCACCGTCCCTTTAATATCATTTCTATATCTCTTAAGTACTAGAAGATAACTTACATGGTATAATATATATTAGCCTAATTGTAAATTGCATGGAAAACATTAGAGTGAATTTCACCGAGGCCCACATCTGTGTGCCTCTTCCATGGTGCAATCTTACAGCCAAGGCAAGCGCCTTCAACAACTATGATGGTATTATCAATGTTGCAAGAATTAGGACTGTAACACTATCTGTTATGTTTTAACCAATCCTGGATCTAAGACTATTGCATAATCATACTGATTGAATCGAAACATACATTATATATCTAGATTTATCAAATGCTACTGGAAAATCTTACTTATGTGAAGGAAGAGTGAAATCCAATCCACTTCCATAACCGCGACCTGCTGCATTAGCACCCCATGCTGGAGGTGCATAACCAGGGTGGAACCCTTTCTGGGGCAAGGTCCCCTTATTCCCTGCTGGTCTCCAATCACCTCTTCCACGTCCACCTGGAGGCCCCATGCTGATGGGTGGGCGAACTTGACCTGGTATTCCTCCAGGAGCTGCTGCAGGGAAAGGTGCTGCACCAGGTCTCACATACTAAGCAATTCCCAAAGAGCGAAAGACAGAGAAAAGGATTGACCGTTAATGACAAAAAATGGCAGAACAATTAAATGAAGAGACAGCAACTGAAAAATCAATAAAAAACTCAACAAACTCACTAAATCAAATAAATTTACATTTCAACAAGTTGCATAATAGGGGCGTCTTCACTTTGTTAACCAAATGCTACATGAGCAGAGAATAATTGCTAGAATAGTTTCCCATCATAAATCATCTAAGAAATTTGGAGTTGAAACATTTTATTGATATATTATTATATTAAATAATAAATCTGACACACATTCTTCAACTAAAATTTGAATTGGTTAAACGTTGAAGCAGAGATGAAGATGAAAAAGATACTACGGCAGCTAGCTCGTCTACCACAGAATCTTGGCGACAATAAAAAAAAAGTAGGACACCCAAATTATATATGCAATTTTCATTCATTGTAATCCCTCAAGAGATAAATAGCTGTGCAACCATAAAATTACTACTTCATTGCTTGAACTTCATACAACTCAAAATCTTGAAATTAAGATACAGTTTGTTAGAATAGTCTGGACTCAGTACGCTTTAAAAGCCAGGTGATGTAATATTGTTCTTTAGTAAGCTATGAAGGAGCCGGGTACTGTCTGGATTAAACAAGTACGATTTTTGCTATGCTCTCACTAAACTTTGCTGGATTCATCAGTAAAAAAGGCAAACTTTTATGGGGGGTGATTGTGTCAACCTGTTGTTGGTCTCTATAGGTAGAGAGAACAGGAGAATTAATGGTTGCATGGTAGGATTCCTAACCACGAGACTTGAAGAATTTATTTGTGTCCAATATCACTAGATTCTGGAGTATAATTTTTAAGCTAAACTTTTCAGGTCTATGACTCCTTATCCATGTGAACTTAATTGCTTGTTAACTAATATATGCTTCTTTGTTTCCTAGAAAATAAAATAAAATAAAATTATTTGCAATTGAGTTGTGTAGAGCTATAGGAATCAAAAAGACAGATTCTGAATGAACACATGCACTTGTCAATGAACTAGAGCCTGCATTCAGACCTATTCGTCGTGGTCAAATGGAAGCTATGAGCACGTCAATAAAATGGCAAAATAGACTGGCTGTTACCCTAGGTCCCTAGCACATGTTGAGTGCTCTCTGACTCATAGAACATATGTATACGTCTTATATATAAAGGGATAGATATATAGGCAAGATACCAATGACACCCTGTAATTGGATCCCTGCATTCTGCATATTCTCGTGCTGTTTGCTTCAGTTTATTTATATATATTTGGATGGAGAAACACTTATGTACTGATATAATCCCCAGATAGAGGAGGATTCAAGAGGTTTCGTCCTTTTACATCTTTGAAATATGTGGACGTAGTTGGATAAGAGTAAGACCCATCAAATCAATTAGTCTCAGCAACTTAAAATTTGTAAGCTTTTATTCAGCACAATTTCAAGAACATTAGACGCAAATACAGTCTCAACCAAGGAAAATATTTATGAAAAAAGTACGTAACTTTATTAATAAGCGAAATTTAAGAGCATAATTGCTTAGTATCTCATAACTATAAATCTATAAGACATAAGCTCATCCACAGCAACGCTGATCATCTTCAGCATCATTAATGTGAACCTATTCACTACAACAGCACTACAATTGCAACTAGAATCAAAATTACATTGTATGTGCTCATCAAACAAGATGCTGACCTTGAACTGTGAAGGAAATGGATGATGGTATGCGTGATTACTGTACGCAATCTTGGGCTGTGCAGCTGCTGGAGCAGCCCCACCACCTCCACTTGTCTTAGTGACGTCACCCAAATCCTTTTCACCGTCAGCTCCAGAACCCCCTTCTTCGCCACCCCATTCTTGATCGTCTGTTGTCCTCTGTGCCTGGTGATGAGGGTGGCCAACATCACCATTATCAGCAACAATCACCAGGGGTTCTCCATCTTCATCATCCTCATCAATCATTCTTTCCACCCCCATTGGCGCATGGTTGTTGTCGTTTAGCACTATCTGCAGATCATCATCACTCTCTTCACTATCCCACTCCTCCTCGACATTTGGAGCTCTCGGATTATCCATTCTTCCGGAAAGCCCCGGAATCACCTGGTCCGGACCCCCTTCTTCTACGAAATTCATATTACTTTCCTCTTGCACCCCAGTAGCATACATCTGGACATCCTTGCTCGTCAAAGTAACGTCGTTTTCCACCAAATCCTCGTATTTATCATCCCTTTCTTCCACAATTATATTGATATCATCTTCATCCTCCAAAAAACTCGATTCCACCGAAGCCTTGCCACGTGACTCCGAAACATGCCCCTTGTCCAAAACCCTAGCCTCAAACCCCGAAGCATCGCCTTCCTTCCCAGCCAATCCATGAATCCTCGCCGCCCCCGGGTTCGAACCCAAACTCAAATCAATTACCCTAGGTTCAAGAAGGGGTTTTTCTTGAATCAAGGCATTCGAGTTCCCGCCAGGGGCAGAACCGGGATTAGAATTATGATTCAAGTTCGATGTCTTCGAATCCGAAGCTCCGTAAAGAATCTCCTCATCGTCGCTATCGATGTTGATATCGATCGGCCGGGTCTGCAGTGGTGCCGCCGCCTTTCCGGCAGCTGAAGCGGGGGCGGTTTGGTGGCGCTGGGGCTGAAACTGCGCCTCTAGGGGGCGGAGGACATCTGTGTAGAGATCTCCGAACTCATCGTCGTCCTCCATGAACGAGCGCGCCTAGGTCACAGAGAGAAAAACAAGGGGGGTTTTGTGCAATGGTTAAAGGTTAAAAGGAGGTGAGATTTTTATATATAGGGAGGGGAAGGGGAAGGGAAGGGAGGAAGAAATTAGTGTACAAAAACAATAGAAGGGAGAAGTTAACTTTTTTAAGATCTAACTTCCGAAGAATCTATTAAATAAAGTCATTTAATGCAGACGAATACGATTTTGGAAATACCGAAATATGAATACTAGTATTTTCTTTTTTTCAGACAACTTTTTAAATAACATATTCATCTTACCATAGTTTATATGAACTTACTTACTATGCCCTTACAATTTGTACCGAGTTGTTTTATGAGTTTTTAACCCAATAAAACGCCTAACTTTATTTAGTTGGCCAGCTTGGATATACATGCATTAGAAGGTAGTGGTGAAATCCTTAATCTCAAGTCACAAAATACAACTATTTATATTTATAATATATTTCAAAATCATATGATTTAAACTTCACTGCATATTTCTCCATACTCACCATCATGGCTTTGCGTATAAACCTTTTACCTACCTTCATGTTTCCAATATTGGATTAAGGACTAATTCAAGACAAAATATAAATGAGTGTATACCTACTTTTAAGGAAATGGAGTTCGGAATATGAGATTGTTGATTAACTTTCAGTCGAGGTATTTCACGTCATATCTCATACAAAACAAGTTTGGAAAGATGGTTGGGGGTATCGGAAGAGATTTCGATGCTCAAATCATCTCAAAGTACGTTAGATCTCAGGCAAAACAAATCCCAAGATATGATTGGGATTTTACCGGAAGAGATTTCGATGTTCAAATCATCTCAAAGTAGATTGAGTAAAAACCATATGAATTATGAAATAACAAATTTGATGTTAATAGTACCACATTTAAATCATCATCTCCCATAAGAGTGAATCACGTCACTATGGTCCTAAAATATTGTTAGAAAATATCTATATGGCAAATGGTTATTTCATACGCATGCCAGGTAGAATTCTGACATCGTCTTAGAAAAGTGAACACTTATTTCATTTATCTTGCAGACCACATATCAAACCCATAAAATGACGAGTTACTCCGTTCGTCCTCGAAAATGGTTACGTTTTACCATTTCGGGATTCCCACAAAAATAGTTTACATTTGAAATATTTCATTTAAAGTAAATAAACTCACCGCATTCACTACACACAATTCAATTTAAAATAATATATTAAGTGAGTCCAAACTTCACTAACTATAGAATTCAATTTAAAATAATATAATAAATAATATAATAAGTGAGATTTAAACTCCATCACCACATATCTTTATTAAAATTTGTGTAGAATCTTCTTTTACGAATGTTTGGTGATATGCAATTGATTATAAATAGTACTCCATATGTCCCACTAAGCATTATATTATTTTTTTTCCAGCACAGCTATTAAGAAGAGTGTATAAAATAGGGTAAAAGTGGATAGTAAAGTTCAAAAAAAAAGATAAATTTTATTAATTTTGGAATATATAATTTTTAGTGAGACGAATGAAGTAATATTTAAAATCAATTACATATCACCAAATATTCGTAAAAGAAAAATCCACTAACATCACTCAATGTTTAGACCATCTTTAACGGCGCCCGGGACTGTGGGCCAGCCGTCCACCATCAAAAAAAATTAAAGAAAAATTGAAGGGAAATGTAAATGGTGGGTTGGGAGGAAGGCGTCCACAGACCTTCTCCCTCCACCATTTTTGTTTTTTTTTATTCCATCTATATTACAAGTGTCACATTCTGATTGGTTATTGTATATTTTATCATAATATTATCCTAAAATCAATTTAACTTTTGTATAATATATTTAAAAATATATAAATTATATCAAAATTCTTATTATTTTCTCCTCTATAAATAGAGACTAATTTTGGCATAATTATTCACAATTTAGAAATTATTTCTTATTCTCCTCTCATTAACCTCTCATATCTATTTTTGTGTTAATCTTTTCAATGGATCCCAATAATCCCTACTCAAATTACCAAGATTTCATCTCCTCTCAAGGTTATTATCCTAACCTTGACAATATCCAAAACTCTGAAGAATTCCAAAATTTCAATACTGTTTTAAATTCACAATTTCCACAAAATTTCACTCAATCTCCTATCTTCGAAGATCACCAACCCACTGCAAATATCTCTCCAAATTTTTTTCAAAATTCTCAATTTCCACAAACAAACACTTCAAACACTCCAAAAGCCTGGACAACTCAAGAAGACATTATGCTTATGTCTTCATGGTGTATCATTAGTGAGAATCCAGCTATTGGAACCGATCAAAAGAGCCTCACGTTTTGGAATAGCATTTGGGAGCTGTACAAAAGGTGCAGAAGAGAAAACAAGATACCGAAGTTCAACATAAGAACTGCGGAGTCTCTAAGAGCTCGTTATAAGAGGCTTAATCAAAATGTAACAAAGTGGATTGGATGCTACAAGGAAGCTTATCGCATGCAAAAAGAGCGGTTGGTCAAATGATGATATTGAAGATCATGCACAAACATTTTATGGGAGGTCTAAATTTACGCATAAAGATATTTTTGAGAAAGTGATGTGTCGCCATCCCAATTGGGAGATGAATTATTAAAAAAAGTTAATTAAATAATAATATATAGAAAATTAATTTAATAATATAAAGGTGGGAATGTTGGGTTGAGATTGTGGTCATTGATAAACATATAAAAATGAAGGTGGGTGGGTGAGATAATAAATTTTTAGAAGAGAGAGAAATGAATATAATAATATAAAGGTGGGAAGGTTGGGCTGGGGAAATGGTTGCTGATAAATATGGTATTAGTGGGATGGACCGATGGAGGGCCGAAGGTGTACTAAGTGATGTAATAAATTTAAATAATGAAAGACGAAACGTCGACGTTTAAACACTGCATCCCCAGTTGTGTTTTGCAGCTTGTTTCGCGCAACTGCTGCAACGAGCACTCTCAGTCGACGCTGCTCGAGTAGAGAGAGAAATGATAGGAGTTGGAAAAATCAAGCAATATGCAAACGTGCTGGATAGACCCGTTGGTAAAGGGAAACAAGAGGTAAATCATATGCTTCAGATCCTCAACTTCCTTTTTGTTTAGCCGCCATCACCATAAAGCTTATGAATTTTGTCCCATTTCTCGAAATTCAATTGATGGGTCATTGATGTGTGAAGATCGTCATGTTTTCCGTTTTTTTAGTTGTTGGGGTGGCAAAGTCATGTTTTTTGACCTAATATATTATGAAGACGATCATTATGGCATTGGAGAGGGGCAATCATTATGGCATTGGGTTATAACTCGAGCTCGTCGAAGAATATTTTTTTTTCTGCCATTTATTGATTATATGGTGCTGGTGAGTAAATGAATGAGGAATTTTTTATTTTTTGCAGGTGAGTTTGAGTGTGTTTGCCTTCTTGTTCTCGGAGCTTGTTCAGTACAATCAGACTCAAGTAGACAACATAGCGGACTCAAGTAGACAACATAGCGAAGCTAGAAAGAAGGTAATTGTCAATCAATTTCTCTCAACTAGTCTTCCACATGTACTGCTTATTGTTTACATAATTTTGATGTGCATAGAAACTCTTGCTATATCAGAGTGGAAGTTGGGCGAAATTGTCATTTATTTATTTTGGTTAACTTTGTCAATAGATAAAACATCGTTAGAGGACTACCTCAATATACGTTTTTACTTTACACATGCGCTGGAATCTTTTTTCCCAAAGTTTCAGATACAACAGTTTCTTGATATTTTCCTGTTGTCTTAATTAATTGGATGTTTGCACACCATGGAAAACCTGATTACTTTTCTATATCTGGATCAGGTTAGAGGATGCTGGCTATGCCGTTGGAGCCAGGGTTCTTGAACTGCTTTGTCAAAGGAGAAGGTTGGGAACTATATGCTAGTTGGTGTCTAGGAAGTTCCACTGCTTCCTTTAAGGAGCATGGGGCAACAATCACTGTTCCCGCTCTGTCTTTTCTCTTGAGTTCTATACATGCTAAGGATCTTCTTCGTAGAAGAAGACCATTAAACAATCCTAAATCTGTTTATGCACTTCATTATCTCACTGTGCTCACATATTATTGTGCTTCAATTTTATTTGTCAAAAAAAAATAAAATTATATCGGTTTTATTAGAACCAAGAAATGTATTGATTATTAATTTATTATTTCCCCTTTGTGGTATGCTCTAGGGTAACAGGAGGGAGACACGGCTATTGGGTATATTATCTTTCATACACAGCACAGTATGGAAAGTGCTGTTTGGAAAGGTTAGGAAACATCAAACTTACTACAATTTTTCTATGTTGTTTTGGTCTCATCTTCTTCTATGAATATACTTCTTAACTCTAATGGCATACTATAGGGTAGGGGATTCATTAAGAGATAATATCCTTATCCCTTGGCACAACCCGAGAAATAAAATTACTTTCAACTATAATACTTAACCTTTCTTTAGAACTGGTATAAAATTGGTTCGATATTCATGTATGATATGGGGAAGTGTTGTTCTTCAATGATTCAAACCTGTGCACTGTGATGTATATGAATAAGTCGACTTAGTTTGGCCTTTTGGTCCTTGTATGTAAACCCCCCAGGCACCATGCAATATGACAGCACAATGAGATTTACATGGGTCTGTGGTGCTATATTGTATGAGTAGTGCAACGTACTTGGGTCTGGCCCTAAAACAGTAAATCATAAAAAATCTCTGAAGCCTTTTGATCTCATAAGCATCTTTTAAAAGTTAAGCAACAAGTGTATATTTACTATTAGTTTTTACTTCATATTGCATCAGGTAGCTGACTCTCTTGAGAAAGGTACTGAGCATGAAGATGAGTACATGATCAGTGAGAAGGAGCTTCTTGTCAACAGGTTGTTTTATTATGCTAATTTTAATTATATCACGCAAGTCTTATTTTACTCTCTGCAACATCCTGCTAATTAGGTAAGTTATACTGTAGATTTATTTCAATTCCCAAAGATATGGGTGCCTTCAACTGCGGAGCATTTGCTGCTGGAATTGTAAGGGTACATACTGCATTGACCTGAGCTTTTCTATTGATAATTATGTTTTTGGGAAATCTAAGAGTTTTTCCCATTTGAAGGGAGTTTTGGATAATACCGGTTTTCCAGCTGTGGTAACAGCTCATTTTGTACCTGTGGATGGGCAGCATCGACCTAGGACAACCATTTTGATTAAATTTGCTGAAGAGGTACCTCTAAGTAAGTCTATGAAACTTTCACTAATACTGTTTATGTATGATTTGAATTCTATACTATCAGTAACACTTCTGCATGATAGTATTTTGATTAAATTTGCTGAAGAGGTACCTCTACGTAAATCTATGAAACTTTCACTAATACCGTTTATGTATGATTTGAATTCTATATTAGCAGTAACACTTCTGCATGATAGTTAGCGACAGGAATATGCTAGATATCAGGTTTGTGTGTATTGTGCATATTGTATCTAGGTCATCCTTCAGGATTGTTGATTTACTGGGTTTCAATGAAGACAAGTACATGAGAACTTCAATTGATTTACTAAATGAAATTTGGTAGAGGATAAAATCACCTTTTCTTATATCTGTCTTGACTTAAACATGAGATATTCATTTGTTAGCAGCTAATCTTATTAGCAATTAAAATAAAATATAGAAAGATAGAGGCTCTGTCATGAATATGATAAGAGGACATCTTTGTTAGCTGCAACAGCAAGCTGAAATGTGATAAACCTTGAAAGTTTTATAAGATGCAGGATCTTTTCTAACTTGAGTGGGACATGTACAGTGCTTACACGGTTCTCTGTCATTTAACATTACTCATAATAAATTTGTATGATGTCATTGTAATAAGTGGTTCCTTTCTTGCATATGTTCAGCTTGATTTTCTGGAAATTAAGATACCTACACTGCATCTATTTTGGCAAACGTAGTCAGCGTAATGTGTTGCTTCTGTGAATTAAAGAAGCTAAGAGGTTCTGTTTTGTTATCCCTTGTAGGTTCTACGACAAGAAGCAAGACTAGGTTAGCAGAACGCTGATTTCTCAAAATAATTGTTTCAACACTGAGAAACAGAGTTCTCGGCCTGAGCAATGCTGCCATCAGCCTGCCTGGTCGATATATTTGGCATTGGCTTTGAGCCAACTATTATGCGTGTGGTATAATGATGCAGAAAATGATGAAATGAGCTTATTTCAGTTAGGTGAATGTTGAGATATATTATTCGTGAAATTGGTGAGGTATTAATATGAACTTAATATATGATTGTTTTATGTTTAACTGAAAATTCAAGTCAGTATTGTTGCAAAGCTTAACGTTATTGTTCTTATGAGTGGATCTCGTAAAACACATTTACATTTTCATTTTGCGGCATGTCACAAACATGCAGTGTATTTTCAATTTTGATAATGAAACATCATGCAATGTCAATAGGTAACAAAGAATATAGCTGCTATCTATGATTGCCAAAAGAAACCTAATGATATCACTTTCAGACATACCATCTTCATGCCAAGTGTTGGTGTGAGAATCATACACTGACAGATAAGTGGAAGGTAGAACAATTATGCATCAAGAAAAGAAGACGATGCAAGTCTAGACGCATGCATTTGCAGTCAAATACAGAAAACGTTTATGCAGAGCTTAGCCAAAAAGGCATGCCTAGTTCAGCAAAGGAAATCGTATATTTTGGGTGGCAAACCATCAAAGATGCTTTGCTTGCACTCTATAATAGATATGCACTTATGCTTAACCATCAACTCTTGGGAGATACCTCACTCCAGTCATAACTATGAAATATAAGCACCATACGGGTTGCAACATCTAATCAAGGAATAAAAATAGTTTTACAATGCAAAAAACACTCCCAAGAAAGCAATATAACGTAATGAATTGCATCGGTTTAGATAGTACACCAACAATGAAAGATCAAGTATCATCCAAAGACAGAATGATCAATCCCTCGGTAGATACGAGGGATGAAAAACCTCCAGATTTACATAACAAACATAAAGAGACATTGAAAACCACCCATCTTTTAGTTTCTACCAAGCGGCAAAGATCTGCAACTATATGTCTCCTTGAAATCCTGCTTCTTTGAAGAAGTGAAAAGCGACGCATAGATTTCCTTGGTGGCATGAGCAGGAGTTAAATCAGCAATCTTAAACTTCTTATTCGAAGCTTTTCCATTATTTTGTGATCCATTAGCCTCAAAAGAATGTTTGGAGCCAGTCAATCTCCCCACCTCCTCTCCATTCTTGATCTTCTTCGATTTCTTGCTAGTGTCTTTTACCTTCTTTTCAGCCAACAACTTCTCCCACAGTTGCTTCTCCTCCTCTTCAGTCCCATTGATGACAATTTTATCACTCTCCGAAAATTCCTTGTGACAAACCAAACAAGATGAAGTTTTTACCTCCTTCAAACCCTTAGCACTCAAAACATGGCCGCAGCTCGTGAGCGCGAAGAACTTAGACTTGCCGTTGAATTCCTGGCCAGTAATTGGGCAATGGAACTTCACCTCCGCACCTTCCTTAGCTCCCGGAATCTCCGCCAACTCAACCGTGATCATATCCTTCAAACCCTTGATGTACCAAAACTGCTTAGGCATGTTCTTCTTCAACAAAGCTTCAACCAGCGCCTCCTTGTTGAAAAAATTCCCCAATTTGTCAATCACCACCGGTGGCCTCAATGGCTCGTTGGATAAACTACAATTCACCCACTTGGAGAGCCGCATCTCATTCGGATCAACCTTATCGGGCTTCTTCACGGCGTACATCTTCAGATAGCAGTCCCGCGATTCCGCCCCCGTGGCGCCGCCATCGCCGCCGCCACCGTGAAACCGGAGATGCATGGTAAGGGTGGAGAAGGGGGTAATCGCGCGGTTTTGCAAAAGGGGAGTGGAATCGGAAAGCGGTCTGCCATCGATAGTGAAGAAGAAGGAGCCATGAGGGATCGAAGCTGTGGGGAGAAGGGAAGATTTGAGATGGCGTAAGGTGAGATTAGGGTTAGGGTTCTGTAATAGTAGGGCACGCGAAGGAATACCGAGGTCTGGAGATCGCACAAAAATCTGAAAATTTCTAGATGTAGGCTTCATGGTTTTGCGATTGGAGAAGAAAACCGGAGAAATTAATTGGGAACGAAGAAGAATAAGAATGAATGTAAGTGTCGAAGATTATTAGATGAAGAAGGTGAATGAGATGTGAAATATGTATATAGGAAATTTGTGGACCGACTTGCAAATACTGCAAAATATAGAATTTTCAAAATAAAAAAAAATTTGGACCATTTCTCGATTTATGCGTGTCATCCTTGCGCAGGGGCCATGCTAATCTTCTCTGTATCGTTCCAATTTTATCGGATGTCCCCGAAGGGACGAACTATATTGCTTCTTCTACGGTTATAAACGTTACGAGAGTCTTTTGCTGAGGCGATGTGGGAGAAATTAACTACTACATCTTATTGGGCTTCATGGGTCGTAGTAATGGGCCATTAACAATATAACGGGTTTCCATCTATGGGCCACTAGCTTCAATTAGATTTTATATTTGTATGAGTTTAATTGTTATAGTAGTACTGTAGTAGTATATCAGAATAACATTAACAGATGACCTTTTTTATTTTCGTATTTTGGTTTCGGATGTTATCAACGTTGTTAGCTTCTTAATTTTAATTTTCTATAACCCCTACGTTTGAAAATATGATGCGATACAAATTTTCAGTTATGATTGTGGGATTAGGCCTGCCTAAGTTGATATGTTCCTTGGTAATCATTATATCAAGTTTTCATCAATTTGCAATTAATTTGTAGATATGTTTCTTGGTAATCATCATATCAGAGGTTCTGCTAAGTTGAAAAGTTGATTAAATTTCAATTGTATATGCCAATTAATACTATATGTTAATTTCTTGTGGTGTTAATAGGACCCCATTTAATAATATATAGTAAAAGTTGATGAAAAACGACTACTTAATTAAAGATGGTTCCTATTTTTCTTGTAACTCAAGCATTCTTTCCCACCTCTACTTTTGGGCTACGTACATTAAGGGTCAGGAACACAAAACAACATTATTTTAATCACTTCAAAATATTTAATATTGGGCACTAACTAAACAAGTCCATATTGTAACATTAACAAGTTAAAAGGTAAGGTAATACTAGAATCTCTAACATAACAACCCATAACCAACACTAACAAACTTGTGCGTCCAAAATCTAAAGCTCTATCAAAACTGGCAAAGAAAAAAGAAGAAAAGTGGAAAGGAAAAGAGAGGCAGCAGCACTCAAAGCAGGTAAAGGAATCCCAATGCTGCATGACTTTCACAACCACCACCACTACAAATTTTGGGTTCAAAGTCACAATAAATAGGCCTATATATTTTGGGACCCCTTAAAGGAAATCAACACTACTGCAGGCTGAAATGAGTACTACCAGTAAAGAAGCACTGGATTTGGGTGTAAGTAAAGGCAGAGCTAGAAAAGAAGGGTTTGCTTGGGAGAGCAAAATCATGGTAAACACTGCCACTCATGTTCAGAGCACTAGTACTATGAGGAATGCAGAGATTCAGGTGGGAAAAAAAGCTGATCAAATCACTCCCAAACAAAGCCCTTCCGCAGCAACAAGTTCCAAGATCAAGACAGTGCAGAGATCTGATCTGGGCCTCAAGAAAAGCCCACCTCAGATCAAGAGAGCAAGGTCGGCTACAATCACTAATCGTGTCAGAAATGAGATTACTTTGGTCAAGTTAAGGAAACTCAAATCTGATTCTGCTAGTGTTAGTGTTGCTGCCCGTGACAGCAAATTGGATGATGAAACAGTAGGTGATGATTCCAGCGAGGATCTTGGAAATATAAATTCGACATTTGAAGAGGATAACCAAGTTGAAAATGCAGATCAAAGTCTTGATCTTGAACTTGAAGATGAAGAAGAGGTGATTGAGGAGGAGGAAGTGGAAAAGGAAATCGAGATCGAGGTCGCAGAGAAAAGTCTAGAAATCAAAGATATAACCATTAATTTGCAAGAAGAGAAGCCCGAGAAACTAGCGATTGAAGAAAAGAAGTTGCATCAGAGCAACGATAGATCACCCCCTCTTACACCCATTGTGAAAGAGAGAGCTCCTCCTCCTGTAAATCATGCAATAATTCAAGCAAAACAGAGTCGAAGTAAGCACTACTATTCTTCTCTCAATATTTCCCATCTTAAATATATTAATCAAAAAATTGTTTATTACCAGTTTCAGATCATCACCATGGAGCTTCCAGCAGGCTTCAAAGCCTCGGTGAGTTTCTCTCAACAGCACAGACTTCACACTTTCCAAATGCAGTTAATCTTGTTTGCCTATTTTTTACTTGGGGTTTTACAGCTGATTTAATAATGTGGAGAGATGTATCAAGATCAGCATTTGTGTTTGGGATTGGAGCATTTGCCATAATTTCCTCTTCATACACTAAAGATCTCAATATAAGGTAAATTTGTAGGTTCCTCAAATGAAATTTCCATTTGGAAAATGATGTGCCTCACTCAAGTGTTTATTTCTTTTTTCTGAATGGCAGCTGTATCTCTGTGCTTTCCTACTTAGGCCTTGTGTATCTTGCTCTAAGTTTTATGTTCAGATCCCTCATAACCAGGTGAAAACCATCAACTCTTTGGGTAAAACCTAATATACACTACACTTGTTTCACTATTTTTAATCAGTGAAATTCTGCATAATTTGTTAGGGGAAATATTGATATGGATAGCAGAGAAAAGGAGGAGTATGTTGTTGGAGAGGAAGAAGCTGTGTGGATAATTAAACTGGTTCTGCCTTATTTAAATGAGTTTCTTTCCATATTGAGAAGACTCTTTTCTGGAGATCCAGCTACCACAATGAAGGTAGAACAAGTTAATCTTTTTAGGACTACATATTTTTATTTATCAAACTCAGATTGAAAGAAAATGATTGTTTGTTTCAGTTGGCAGTTGTGCTGTTTATTTTAGCAAGATGTGGAGGCTCCATAACCATTTTCAAAATGACAAAATTAGGTTGGTCCTTTTTTCTTTCTAACTTAATAGACAATATAGACAAGAAGTCTTTGCTTCACCACTATTTCTTGAGTAAAAGATTGGTTAGTGGAAATTTTTATGATAAGAATCTTGACTTGGTAATTTGTGGGTGACAGGATTCTTTGGAGTTTTCATTGTGCCAAAACTCTATTCTTCCTACTCCTCTTACTTAGCTGCATACGGTAACAAACAATGCCTCTTCTTGATCCTCTCTAATTATTAATTAATCTCTGCAAATTCAAATAGATCTTTTCATTCGTGTTCTGCTCTTTTAATAATCATAATAATTAATGCATAAGGAAATTATAAGCAGCTAAGAAGTTAATAATTGGGACTATGTGAATTTTGAATCTTTGCGGTTGAAGTAATTACAAATACAACTACTAAAGTTACGTTTATTTATTACTACTATGTCCCACAAAATAATTAATCCATTTTTTTTAGTGGGATGGAGTGAGGATTAGTTACCGACTAACTGTAACCATACCTTGAGTTATGGCGGGCTCCACCACGAACGGCTAATTATTACGTTTCCTTAAAATCTAATTTTGGGTTTGGGTGAGATTGGACTAAACAAATCACAATTGGGCTACTACTCTAAAACCTCTAAAATATACTCAAAATAATAATAATAATAATAATAGTTTACTGAAAAAGTGTACTCCTCGTCATTTCATTATTTTAATACACTCAGTTCAATATAAATCGGGACTGATGAAATGTGACAAATATAATATTAAATAATAATAGTTTTAATGTTTTTAGTTTAATCGTTTATTTTACTTGACTAATATTTACGTGGTGTGAAGGTATGTTTTGGATTGAAAGATTTGGAGATGCATGGGAATCATGTAGTCACAAGAAAGGGGTGGCATTCGCAATATTTAGTGTAGTGTGGAACATGTCTTCGGTGATTGCTCGAATTTGGACAGTGTTTGTATTATTTGTTGCTTATAGGTACTACCAACAATGTCGCATCAAAGAGGAACCAAAAGGGTTTCAAGAAGAATGCATTCCTCAAAATCAGACTTGTTATCAAGTGCGGCCTCCAAAATCAAATATTATACTACCTCCGTCCCGCTAAAAGTGATTGCGTTTCTTTTTTGGGCCGTCCCACTAAAACTGGTCACTTTCCTAAAAAAAAAAAAATTTACCTTTAAAATATATCACTCCTACTTTATTCACACACAACACTTTAGTTTCTTATTCTCCGTGCCAACTACATTGAGGCCACTTTTAGCGGAACGGAGGGAGTAGTTAGTTATCAAAAAACAAAATAAAATGTGCTAGCTTACGTCCATCTATATTAATATATGTGTGTAGGTATTGTTCTAATTTTCTTCTTCTAAACATTTATAATATGACTGTATACATAGGAAATACCAAGGTTTGTTTCTTGTCTTGGCCCATATTAATTTTGTGGTTTGAATTTGGATATGGAGTAGTTGTTATCCTTGCAGAACACATGGTAAGTATGGACGGATCTGTGTTGCGAGCATTGGCTCAATACAAATTTAAAAAAAAAATTATCGATAAATTATACGTTTTTTTTGTATCCAATAAAATATTAGTACATCAATTTTTTTAATCTCTTTTATTAATTGATTGAGAAACACATTTCATTAGAACATGCGCGATAGGTTCAAGCTTAAATTTTGCCACCGGACAACTGTGTAATCAAATATGAATGATTTTTTTTTTGACCTAACAGGGAGTGCTTTGTATAAATTTTTTTATTGGGCTTTGTCCCAAAATCCCAATAAGCATGTCACAAAACTTTTTGAGCACGGTTATTAAAGAGAGTGTGTAAAGTAGTATAAGAGTGATAAAGATGGTAGGGTCCACACCTTTTTAAAGAGATAACTTTTACTATTTTAGAAATGTGTCAAGTTTAGTGGGATGTCCAAATAAGAGAATTATATCAAGTTTAGTGGGACGGAAGGAGTATAAATTACAAGTATAAAATACTCCCTCTTATTTTTTTAAGTATCTTATTTCACTTTTTTTCTTGTTTCTAAATAAGTGTTTTATTTCAAAATTTTAGAGTATATTTATGACAATCTTTCAATTCTGTTCTTATTTAATATTTATTGAAATATAATATTATTTGTATAAATGTATTTATTATGCTATTTAATAAAGGGTATATAAGTAAAATTTTCATTTTATTGGTAGCAATGATTTAGGGAGTGTAGTGTATTAAAAATTTTATTTTATAGTTCACTCTAATTACACTGGTGATAAACCTAAACAATAATGGTGATTGGTGAAGTTGAGCGGTTGAGTTGTGTATGGAGATTTGCATCTCTTACTAATCACCATCGTTTCGTTTTCTGAATCAATCACGTCAATTAATTAATTTGCTTGAATTTCAAAATAGTTCATTAGTTTTATGAGACCATATATAATCATATTATGAATAAGGTGGTTGTAGATTGTGGCCTGTCATAGCATATATATATTCAGTTTACCGTTTATTTGGTTAAGAATATCTCCTGTACTCGCTCCGTCTCCTAATAAGTGTCTCATAAGGGAAAAAATTTTGTCCTCTAATAAGTGTCCCATTTCAATTTTCAAGAGTAAAATAGTATTAAAGTTCCTATTTTACCCTTGTAATCATTTGAATATTTTTACTTTTTATATTTTCAATACAAATGGATAAAGAGTGTAATTTAACTTATTTTCTTGATAATTGAATTTTGGTGTTTGGGGACACTTATTGAGAGACGTAGTCGGAGGGAGTATATGACTTGACTGTCAACAAATTTTCCATTTTCGTCTGACATAATTAATTAGCCCAAAACTCCATCAATTCAAATTTCTGATGGGTATTTCTACCAATTCCCTAATCTAAATCCCAAATTTCAATTTCTTTTATCACAATCATATTAAAAAATTGGATTACGTTAATAAAAAATTACACTCGAATTCAAGATCTATTGTCTTGAGCAATCTCACTACCACTAGACTAACACAGTGAAAGCTAATTAAAATCATCTAAATTAGGACTTATTCGTCAGACATTATGAAATATTACACAGTATATATATACTCCCACCCAATTTTTTAAGTGTCTTTTTTCATTCTTTTTTCTTATTTCTAAATATTTGTCATATTTCAAAAATTTAAAGTATATTTATGATAATATTTTAATTTTATTCTTATTTAATACTTATTAAAATATAATATTATTTATATGAATGTATTTATCATGTTATTGAGTGAAGGGTATAGAAGTAAATTTTTCATTTTATTGGTACGAGTGATTTGATAAGATAAAATACTTAGAAAGAATTTGAGGGAATATATAAATAAAATGTTTTTTTTATAGCATGAGCTACAGTATCACGTTTGTTTGGATTTGCTAAACACAAAAAAACTAGGTGAGTTTGGAAAACCGTAAGGTCCAATGTGATCATTAATAGGGTTAATGATTTTCAATCAGAAAATTATATTAGCCCCAATAACATTTACATTGATCATATTTTATTGTCACTCAATACTCATTCTAACTGTTTCTATTAAAATTATTATTACCTTGTTAGTGTGTGTTGGTCTGACATAATTCCAAGAGGTTATATTCAATCATTTTTTTTGATATATATATATAGCATGATATGGTTTGTAACATTTAAAATATTTATTAGTATATATATATAGGATTAGTTTGTTATGAGAAAGAAATAATCCCTAAACCATCTATCTATTTATAATTTAAATATTTAATTATTATTATTATAGACCCTAAGTATATATATATATATATACATTATGGATCAATACACTAGATAAATGTTGTGATACATGTTTCGCGAGCAGGGATGCGAATTTAGTCCGAAATCGACATATTGACTTTAATAATCTTAAATTGAATATGTTAGTAGGGAAATTAAATTTTACAACCCAACATAATTTTTATCCCGAATGGGTTATTACCGAAAACAATTTGAAACCGATAGAGCTAACTTTAAAATCGAATGGGGTGATCCAATTAACTGAATGAAAAAATAAAATAAAAATATTTGTGGTATATTCATTTTTCTATGTGAAAGTCGTATTCATCATACTCATTATTTAATGAATCAATTAATGAAATTATTATAACATAATTTTAACTTGAAAGTTCAGAATTAAAATTGTAAATTTTCAACTATAAATTTTTTTAATTTAATTAAACAGGAATTAGATAAACCGACAATTCGAACAAGTTGGTCTCGATAGCCCTATTGTGCTCAGTTCCCGTCTAGTTAACATTGTTTTGTTTCTTATATTGTCTTTTATTCTAATATTGGTTAATAGAACAATTAAACTGACAAAATTACACAAGTCAAAACTCGATTTGTTTGTCTTCCCGTTAAGTTAAAATTGAAGAAAACGGAAAAATTGAGTGTTATTTTTTATATAACTTGTAAATTCAAATGATCATAATAATCATTTAAACATGTTTTAATAAAATATATAAAAAAAATGATGTTATCAAACTAAAGTTCTTAGGAAAATGTTATCTAAAAGACAAAAATAATTATTAAAAAATATATGGCAGCAGTTAATGTGAAGTTGGACATGATAATTGATAAGGTCTTAATCGTGGAAGTACTTAAATAAATAGACGTGAGTTTTTCTGTCTATTTTAAGCACGACCTTTCATATCAATATATCATAATCAAACAGGAAAGATGTATTGATTTTACGTAAAAAATTTGAGAATGACTAATCGAATTTATGAACTGTGTTTTTATGTTCTTTCTGAACATGAACATGGGATAACATGACTATCAAAAATTAAATTAATATCATAACAAAGAAAGGAATCGTAATGTTGATAAAAGATATATTATTAAGCTGACCTATTTATTACAAAAATTGTACTCCACTATATGAATATAATGCTAATGTTACAAAAAACTGTATAATTATGCCTTGTCAAAATTACTGTACAAAAAACTGTTAAGAAAAAAAAAACGTCTTGCCAATCATTTACGGTTTGAGTGGCCACATTTTTTTTATCTTTTTTTACCCTTGTGTTCTCTTTGAGGGATAAATTATCCCTTGAAAATATGAGATAAGAGTATAATTGTCATTTAAATCTCTTCTCTTTTATTCATCCATCTCATATAAATTATAAATTTATCACTATTTTTAGAATGAGATTCATAGTGATGAATTTATAATTTAGATGAGATGGATGGATAAAAGAGAAGGGATTTAAAGGGCAATTATACTCTTATCTCACATTTTCAAGGGATAATTTATTCCTCAAAGAGAACATAGCCTAAATAAAAAATGTGTGTTTAGTGGAGTTTCGATCCCTCTTGATTTATTGTTTAAATTGAGTTGTGTGTATTGATTCTAGTGTGTAATTGAAAACTAAACACTTTTTTTAACCGACTGAGTTTTGTTAAAGCATGATCGGATTTTACTTTAACATCAAATCCAATTGAAAACTAAACACTGTCTTTAACCGATCGGGTTTTGTTAAATCATGATCGGATTTTACTTTAACAGACCAGATTTTCATTTTTGTGTATGTTTCTAATTTTTTAATTAAATAATACGTTAAAATCATGTATTGATTAAATCAAATTTCATTAAATAAAATATTAAATATGAAATAAAAGTATATATAAAATACCATAAAAAATACAATATGATTTCATACAAAAATTAATGTAATATGAATGCAATGTGATTTAATAACAAATGTGAAGTTATAATTTTCATAAATAAGCCTAGATTATAACTGAGGAGAACAGATAAGTGCAGCTTATTTATGAAGGCAAAAATACATGGTTTAATCATTTCACTAATTAAAGGTTACCTAATATAGGTTATATTACAAGTTAATTAATCAAATTTCATAACAATTGTGATCATACAATTTTATATTACAATATATGCATCGAGATTTCATTCGTTACAGTAATCAGCAATTTAACGATAGAAATTTAATATTCAAGATAGTAATAAGTATTAGACTTAGATTAAGTAACCAATTTATAATTTAAATTAATATAATTTTTTTTAAAATGAAGTACTCCATAAAAATGGGTAAACAGTAGTAGCACGTGCCAAAATCGTGTTGGGTGAGCGAGTCCAAAGTGTCCGTTGCATATCATATCAGCAGGATCTCCATACGCGTGTCGATGTCCTCCTCATCCGGCCGTCCGATTGAAATTGCAGAGAGTGCTTGTAATGACAATTGTGCCCTCGGAATCCGCATATATTCGCCGCTGCGAGCTGCTTGCTTGTAGAAAGAAAGACTGAAATTGCTAATCGCTGTGACGATCCGATCACGGCGGAGTTCCTGATGCAAACCCTGATTTTGATATGCATATATTTATGCATGATCAGAGAGAGAAATCCCTGCCAGGGAATGCAAAGAGATGGGAAGAACTGCGGTTTCTAACTCCCAATTGAGTGGAGGAAGGTCTAAGAAACCGCTCACCAGCGGCAGAAACTGCCACCGCAAACACGTGGAAGACGGGTGATCTCGCCGCACCTAACATCTCTCTATCTCTCTCTAAAACACTTAACATAATTCCTTTTTTCGTATTTCTCTCTCTGTTAATTAAAACGGCGAATATGAAATCTGAAGAAAAATGCGGCGTGTTGAATGGCAAGTACGAATTGGGGAGGCTTCTAGGGCACGGAACGTTCGGCAAGGTGTACAATGCGAGGAATGTGGAGACGAACAGGAGCGTCGCCATAAAGGTTGTGGGAAAGGAGAAGGTGATCCGCGTGGGGATGATGGAACAGGTGAAGCGTGAGATATCGGTGATGAAGATGGTGCATCACCCCAACATCGTCGAGCTCCATGAGGTCATGGCCAGCAAGAGCAAGATCTACTTCGCCATGGAGCTAGTCCGCGGCGGCGAGCTATTCTCCAAGGTCGCCCGTGGCCGCCTCCGCGAGGACGCTGCTCGCCACTACTTTCAGCAATTGATATCGGCGATCGACTTCTGCCACAGCCGCGGCGTCTACCACCGGGATCTGAAGCCGGAGAATCTCCTCCTCGACGACGAGGGAAACCTGAAGGTGACCGATTTCGGATTGAGCGCGCTATCGGAGCACCTTCGGAAAGACGGCCTTCTGCACACCACGTGCGGCACGCCGAACTACGTGGCGCCGGAGGTGATCGAGAACAAGGGCTACGACGGCGCGAAAGCCGATATCTGGTCTTGCGGCGTAATTCTGTATGTTCTGTTGGCCGGGTGCCTACCATTTCAGGATGACAATATAGTTTCTCTATATAGCAAAATTTACAGAGGCGATTTCAAATGCCCGCCGTGGTTGTCGCCGGGATCGCGGAAGCTAATCAGCAGGATGCTGGAGCCGAATCCGAGCGCGAGAATAAGCATCGCGAAGATCATGAGCTCGGCGTGGTTTAAGAAATCGATGCCGAGGCCCAAGGAAGATGAGGAAGAAGAGGAGATGGGGATTGGGAAGGAAACAGAGACACTAAACGCGTTCCACATAATCTCGTTATCAGAAGGATTCAATCTGTCACCGCTTTTCGAGGAGAAGAAGAGGGTGGAGGAGGAGCTGAGGTTCGCGACGACGAGGCCGGCAAGCAGCGTTATATCGAGAATTGAGGAGGTGGGTAAGACGAGAAATTTCAGCGTGAAGAAGAGCGAGTCGTGTGTGAGGCTGCAGGGGCAGCAGAGTGGAAGGAAAGGGAAGCTAGGCATCGCGGCCGATATATTTGCGGTGACGCCATCGTTCGTGATGGTGGAGGTGAAGAAGTCGAGCGGCGACACCCTGGAGTACAACCACTTCTGCAGCACTGAGCTACGGCCGGCGCTCAAGGACATCGAGTGGACTTCGACGATGCCTGCTTGAATATTAATATTTTACGGCTAATCATATTTCTAAGTAAGATTGATTCCGACTATATTTGGTATTTGCAGCCGTATGTATCTTCAGTGATGATGAATGATGATCTTTTAGTAGTATGCAAATAATAAGTATATTTTTATTTGTTACTTTGATTTGATGTCGTTTGTGGTATATAATTGTTTTAATCTGAATTCTTGCTGCTGGGTGGTTTTTGTTTTGTTTCGTTTTTTTAATTTTCTTGCTGGGTATTCTGATTCATTCATAATTATAATAATATTGTGGAGTAGTATATGAATGTCTTTGGTTTGGAGTATGTACATGCAAATATGCAAATGCAATGGGTTTGGGGCCCGAATTTTCACTTTCTTGACTTGAGAAATGCTATTTAATTTCGCTTTATTGAGACCATATTATATTGTTATTATTATATATCTGCCCACATAACATTATGCTATAAAACTAATCAAAAAATTTCAACGAAGAAGGTGAAATTGGAAACACTCTAGTATTATATTCAGTTGTACGGCATATTTATGATACAACTTCAGAAAATGCATCTCCATTTTAATTATGTTATTATTATTATTATGAATTTGTTAACGACGCATGGCATGGTAATAATTTGCAATCGCTACTCGAAGTGCCTAGATGATAAATCATGCTATATGGACATTCAATTGTACTAATTTTTTTGATGCAATACAATTCACTTTTAAAATGTTAAGTCTCGGATTAAGCAGATATTTAATAATAATAATAGTACTAAAATTTACAACAAACTCATAAATAAAAATGTATGCTAACGTGGTTCTAATGCATCATGATATAATGCCTCGTTCTCCCCAAAGTAACAATCGATTATGAGGAGGATAGTGCTTTAGATGTGATCAAAATAATGGTAATTGTCACAATTGTACGATAATCGCATCATAATCGATAGTTTCAGAAATTGTAATCGTTCTTGACGGTTCGATTCTAAACTAGTATAACTTTTTAGGGAATAGTTTAGTTCCAGATATATCCCTGAAATTAATTTAATCTTTTCTATTATATAAAATCATTTTTTATAACTAATAAAATTATATTTTAATTTATAACAATACATATTTTTTAAGACAGTTCTAGAAGAAACTTCAAAATCGGAACAATTTTGGATGATTTTAATTTCGAATCACGAACCGTTATGACTAGGGTTCTATTATGATTTTGAAATTATAAAATTGTGAACCAACAATTTTATTACAGTTCGAACAGTAACCGTAACCATGAACTCCTCTATAGTGAATTCAATGATACCTAAACTTAAGTTTGGTTTTATTAACTTGATAAGAACCTTTACTCTTTTAAGTTTTTATCTATCTTCAATAATACCTAAAGTTGTGCATGTCCTAAAGTTTGGTCATCACCTATGACGAGTGTTATTAATTGGCAGTTAAAGAAAAAAGTGTTGTAAGCAAGCCTAACATAACTTAAACATTAGTTTTGTTTTTTCTGATGACCAAATAAAAATTCCTTTAGTAATTAAATGACGACTTGATTTCTAAACATATAAATTGAGATTAAATAGAGATGTCAATTTAGCCCGAAACCGACGGGTCGGCTCAAATAGACTGATAAAAAAGGCGGGTTAGGGCCTAAATAATTTAGTTCGAAATAGAAAAAGCCCGAATGAACCTAACCAAAAATAGTCCGAGCCCGATATGGTTAAGCCCGAAAATTGAATGGGTTGGCCCGATTAACCGATAAAAAAATAATTAATGACTTGAAAATTGAAAAAATATAATGCTTTATGTCAAAATTGTACCAAAATATTAGTAGTTTATTAGTTATTATGTAAATTTATTGTGAAATAATAGTTATTTTTGTTTCTAGTACCAAATTAAATGTTTATATTGAGAAAATACGACATAATTTTCGTTATAAAAAAATATATATATATTATAATTTTTTCCAACAAATATTTTGGCCCGACGGGTTAACTCGAAACCGAGTGGGTTAGGGTTAGGACCGAAATATTTTAGCCCAAAATCAAAAAAGCCCGACTGACCCGAACCAAAAATAGCCCGAAATTAAATGGGCTGACCCATAACCGAATGGGTTAGCCCGTTTGACATCCCTACGTATGAAGATAGAAGATATGATGATAGAAGGCGGTAATTAAAAATGTTGAATATCATAGCCACATAAGAGTAGGAAAAACTTTAAATATAAAAAAAAAAAAAAGGAAAGAAAATGAATGGTCTATAAGGAGTTATACATGATAATGTGATATATATCCTAAGATGTATTGATAGTTAAGGTAATGTTGATGTGAAATAAATGATTGTGATGTATGAATGATACCCTTTACACAATGTGACACTACGTTAATGTACTACTCTTCCCATCACAATTCACATACATGTCCAATAAAGCAAACTAAAATGACTGCATAGTTAGGATGTCAATTCTCAAAATGAAAATTAGTTGCCAAACATCCAAAGTGTTAATAATTAACTCCAATAAACCAAAATATAAATTAATTCCCAAAATAATTAACTCTAACAAATAATAAACTTCAAGAAGTTCCAACATCTCGACAATCTTAATTTACATCTTAAAAAGTAATTTAAATCTTAAAATTTCAAAAGCAATTAATTCCATTAAATTTCAATATCACCCCCAACCAACTTTAAAAAAAAATAAAATAATAATCCAATATCTCAAAAACCTACAAAATTTAAATTAGTCTATTAATGAGACCACAAAAGATTCTATATTACTTATAAGTAATTTAATATATAATGATCCGACACACACACATATATATACATATATATTTATTGAGATTTTGGGGGTGTTCGCGGTTTGGTTTAGTGCGGTTTTATACGTAAACCAAATCAAACCATAAAATAATGTTTATAATGCTTGTGAAACAAAACTAAATTGAATTAACTTCAAAACTGAACCAAACCAAACTGAATTAATACAGTTTGATGCGATTTGATTTGCGGTTTACTATTATTTAATTATCATATGATGTGTTTATTGATTTTCGTGTAATGTATAGTTATTGAGTGTTTCTTCGTTGTGGTGTAAAAAGTAAATAAGTAGAAATATAATAAAGTTTGATAAATACAATTTATTATCACCTATTTATCATTTTTTTAGTATAAAAAAATATTAACACTAATATAACACATAATACTTGACTAATAAAAATATATAGTTATAAGAAGAAGAAATTAAGAAATATATATATTGATTTGTTAGATAATCAATAATTATAATTTAATAATTTATTTCTTACTAAAAAAAATAAATATTTTTTATTTAAAAAATTATATAAACAAAATATTAATTAAATTAATATATTATGATAATGACAAATAATATATATACATAATTTATATTATATTTAAGTTATTATATACATTAATATATATATTATGATTTTGCCGTTTGGTTTGGTTTTTATTTTTTACAAAATCATACTGAAATTGTAAACCATAATTTCATAAAATAATAAATCAAATCATATATTTTAAACCACAAATCGAATCAAACCTTATAAATATGATTTCATTTAATTTGATTTACGATTTTAACCATACCATAAACACTCCTAAATTTTAGTATATACCAATAATTAGTCAGCAGATACCAAAATCTGATACAAAAAATAAATAATTACAGTCTACTGAAGTTTTAATATTTTTCAGTATGGGGATCGATATACATACAATATGAAGAATGTAAATTTTTTTTATGCTTGAAAAGAGTGACCTATTATTTTAAAAGACAGAGTTATTTTATTTTTAAATAAATGACCACATTTAATAAGATAAACTCTCGAATCACTAGACTGGGCTGAGCCATACAATTATTTTTATCAATTAGGAGAAGCCCAATAGGCTGTATATACTAACTACTCTATATATATTATGTTTGTACCATCTTTCCTTTGGATTTGACCCTCTTTAAAAATTGACAGCATAACTAAAAGAATTGAAGGTGCAGAGAGCCATCTGCAGATATATAATTTGTCAATGCATGTAACGTATTATTATATATAGCTTAATGTTTAAGTCAAGTGTATATGGTTATATATTAGCTACTTGCAAAAAAATAAATTGATAATTGGGAACAAATTGTGCAGACTGAGTCATCGACTCCGAGTCAACAAGATACCTGCAGCTCTTCAAAACCAAATGAAATCCCATATTCTTATCAATTTAGGTTTCATAACTAATCGTTCATCTTCAATACATCCATCCATGATTCCTGTTGATAAGGTAAACTCATTAATTTTAATATCATACTTTATTTTATGAACTGCATTGCATGCGCCTTTACATAATTCTTACTTT
Source organism: Leonotis leonurus (assembly GCA_026898415.1). Taxonomy (NCBI): domain Eukaryota; kingdom Viridiplantae; phylum Streptophyta; class Magnoliopsida; order Lamiales; family Lamiaceae; genus Leonotis; species Leonotis leonurus. The sequence continues at coordinate 5,645,600 of JAPKLX010000005.1, forward strand.
CTTGAGAAGATAATTTTTACTTTCCTTTGAATTGTGTGGCCTTTGTCGTTTGATTAAACTAATTACTTCTGTTATATTCTATTTTAGCTATAGAGTTTTTATTTCAACTATATATATATGTAATGTAATTTAGATAGAGAAATTAACATCGGAAATAGAGAAGATTGCAGGAAGAAGAGAGAATAGTAATTTTATATGTATAAAGACTAATAATCAAAGGCAATAAATTAAATATATCAATCTTGTGAGTTGCTATCTTTAAAAATCTGGTTTCTGAGTTACTAAAAATTGGTTTATAATTTTTCAATCTGACTTAATTAATCATATATATTTAAGTATTTTACCAGCAGATGGCTTCCACGTCGGATGCCATGAGCAGAGCAATTGGCCTGGATAACTCTGGAATCGTTGATCTTCAAAGACAACTTATAAGAGGTTTGTCCTAGCTAGCTAATTCAATTTATACCTCATTTATCTTTAATTATTTCAGATCTGTCCAATTAATACTATAATATATAACTAGGTATTTTATTTAGTTTAGTTTTTGTTTGTTGGGATGGCATGCAGAGCAGGATGAGGAGCTTGAGAAATTGGGAATGACAATTCAAAACACAAGAAATATTGGATGGGCAATTAACGAAGAGTTTCGTTTACTCGATCAACTTTCTGTTAGTTTCCTTAATTTCCTCCTATTCCAATTGAAAAAAAAAGCATTCTTGATTTTGCAGATTGCTTCATTCATTAATAATGCATGTGTTTTTCTTAATTTATATATACCGTACCATGTTAGGTACTGACCATTATTAGCGGACTCAAGATTCCTATTTTAAGAAGTCTGAAACAACCTTAACCTTTTCACAATATACTTTACTGTAAATTCCTGTGTGTAATGTAATTAATTTACAGTTAAAAGATGTAGTGATGAATTTGAATGGGATGGATGTGGGCGCAGGTGGGTGCAAACAAATATGTTGAAGTTTCTGACTCCAGAGTACAGGTGAACATTTAACTATTTATTTCATTTATTTATTAGGACATAGTATATATGTTCAAATTGTCATTCCAATGAAAATAAAATAAAATAAGAGTCCCTTTTCAAAGTTTTGGACAAATTTATTCATTCATCTTAATTTTTTTGTTTAATTATTGGGGCCAATGTTAAAATAATCATTCCACTAAAAAAAGTATAATAGACCCTTTCCGAAAATTTGGACAAATTTATGTCAATAATATGAATTCAAATTCGCGGGATTTGTGTGTTTAATGTGGAATATGTGAATTCCGTGAATTTGAATTCATGGGATTTGTGCATTGTAATACAAAACATATGAATCATGCAAAATCGAATTCGCGAGATTCGTGTGTTATAATGGGCAACTTATGAATCCAACAAATTTAAATTTGCGGGATTCCTGTTTTAATGCATTGTAATATGAAACACACAGATCCCGTAAATTCAAATTAATGAATTAATGAGATTCATGTATTACAAATTTGCAAAATTTATTATAAATTGTATTAACACACGACTCTTGTAAGTTTAAGTTTGCGGAATTTATATATTATTTAATAATGTGTACAAACACACACGACTCTCGCAAGCTCGTGTTAGTGGTCGTGGGTTCGATAAAAAATGAGAATAAAAAATGTTTTTTTTCTCTGACTATAATAGCGATTGGGGAGAAGGCTTTCGGTATTGAATAAAGGCCGAAGGCGTGGCTGCAGCTTATGGAAACTATTGTTCACAATAACTGGAATTCTGGTGTTGGTTGCTCTTTTTTATGTGCTTGTCAAATATTTGTGATTATGATTATTTAGTTGTTAGCTACAATAAAATAAAATAAGAAGTTAATTTATATTTATGTTCACTTTGATATGTTGTTTCATAAAAACATGTGGAGACATGTATACTACTTTTATGGAGTATTATATATATATATATATATATATTAAACTATTGTTATTCTTAATAGAATGATTTAGGGTTGTTTTATGTGACGTGATAGATTATTAATTATCTACAATTTGGTTCGAGAAGAAAATATAAAGGTGATGCAGTTGTGAGCAACTGTAAATTAATGGGATTTATTCAAAATGTACATATGGAATTGTAACAACTCATGTGGAGTACTATTTATCTTCTATAATATAAATAAATAAATAGGAAAAACTTAAGTTAAGTGAGGATTATGGGGTCTTAAATGATGAACTTGATTGCACATGTCACATGGCATAAATGTATAAGCTACCACTTCTAGCCACCCAATATAGGTATTAATATTTAAATGTTTAATTTCTTTTTCCCAATTAGTATATTTGTTGCAAGATTCCCAAATTTTCAAATTTTCTTACTTAAGGTTGTAAAAAAAAACAAAAAACTTAAATATCATTAATAGTAAAGAAACAGATATTCAGTTCTGACTCATGAGTTGTCATAACTCATCAGGAGTCAGGACCACAAATACAAGCACTAAGAGCATTCGCAGTGAGGACAGTTCGTGGTGGGCAAAAATAAGTTTCGGTGGCATTTTTGTAATTAAATGGAACTTTTGAAGTTTAGGGTTTGGAAGATTGTTGGTAGGTAGCAGTGGAGGTTTCACACTTTGGGGTTTGGAAAACTCTACTAATCATTATAGAATGATTGAATTTGTATTAATTTAATTTGTTAATTTATAATTACAAATTTAAATTAATAAATATGTATTTAAATTTTAATATGTTTTATTTTATTTAATTATAAATTTAATAAAATGAAAAAAAAACTAAAAAAACGAAAATTAAAAAAAAATTAAATTACAATACATAATTTAAAACATTGAAAATTACAATACTTAATAATTAAAATCCTAATTTAGAAATTGAAAATTACAATACTTAATAATTAAAACCCTAATTTAGATATATTTTAAAGATTGGAGGATAAATGAGATGTGTGAAAATGTGAGATTGAAATGTAGTATTTATAGATGAATTTAAAAAATAAAAAATTAAAAAAAATTAAAAAAATAAAAATAAAAAGTGGGTGGGGCGCGCGCCCCAAGGACCTGCAGCGGTGAACCCGTGCGGGGTCGCACACCCCTGCGCCCGTCTCATAAACGCCACAACCGGCGCCCGCCCGACACCCCTGCAGTGGGAGTATCACGGCCGGGAGCGCGCCCCACCCGCTTCCCTAGGCTGCCCGAGGCGCGCGCCTTGCTCCCGCTGGGAATGCTCTAACCATTGCGATAAAGTCTCAATTTATTTTTTTAAATTGGATTACATTAACATTAAATTATATGGCCGCATCATCGAGGACTTGAATCTGAGACCTAAGTTTTGAACATTAACCTCACTACCACTAGGCCAACATAATTTTGTGGGAGGTATTTCAATTTAATTTTGTATTTAATATTACTGTTAATTTTACTCATATAGAGTATAATTTTAACTTTTACTATTTAATGTAATGTTAAAATAAGTTCAAAGTTGATAAACTAAAAAAGTTTCAAAATTTAATTTTTTTAAAATAAATTATAATTATAATTTATTACTATCTCCGGCCGCTAAAAGCTATCATAATGGATCTGATATAGAGATTAATAAAGTAAATTAGTGTTTTATAAAAAATATGACTTATGTATTTTAAAGGTATAAATTCTTAGGAAAATGATCACTTTTAATAAGATGTTTCAATAAGAAAACATTACCCTTTTTAGAGGGAGCAAAATCAGTGTATTATAACAATTATTTTACAAAACATAAAAGTGTTAGATACAAAAGTGGGACAATAAATCTCAACCGATATTTTCAATACTTAATATTTCATATTTTCGTCCATTGCAGACGAAAAGGTCAAGATGGTAATTTTAATTTTACCATGTCGCTTCCTTATATCTAGGTTTATCAATTGGTGGGTAAAACTCGGACCAAAACTATTAAAATAGTTGCGATTTTGGAATTGGAATCATACCGTTAAATTAAGTTATAATTAAGGGTTCTGGGCCGGGAGAATACCCATGGGTATTTTCGGGTTTGGGTCACCATTGATATTTTCGGGTATGTGGTTTTACATGTAAAATATGTGGTTTTTTAAAATTTTAATTGAAATTGAAATTTAAATTAATTTCGTAAATTAGGAATTTCAAGTCTTGTAATTTTCTAAAAGTCCAATCCCAAAAAATACGATATATTATCAAATATCATTTAAAAAAAATAAAAATAAATAAAAAAAAATGATCTTACAGGCCGGACTAGAACCAAAACCGTACCTAGTGGGTCGGGTCAGATTTTGACCGACGATGATCGGGTTTGGACGGGTATGAAACTAAAATCACAACCAGAACCATAACTTTGAAATGAGTGAGTTTTGACCGGTTTCGGGTCCGGTCCGAGTTTTACCCACCCATTAACAAACCTACTTATATCCATCCATATCCGGTTATTTTCCTTTGTGATGAATGATACTCCAATTATAAATGAAAATTGTATCGTGATAGAGTGAACACAAATTTTAAAAATAAATAAAAAAACATGTTTTTAGTGGTTAAAATATTAAAAAAATCTAATATATATATATATATATATATATGATGTTTAACATATTTAATATTTTTGGAAATCATATCTAAAAATTGAAATAACATACTATTTTGTGGACGATTTAACTGCACTGCACTAGCATTAATGTACGGTGGAACTAATACTTTTCAACCACATGAAAACATAGGATTTTAATGCATTGAAATGTATGAGTACATGTTTTCATTGCATTCCTAACAACATCCACTATGACTGTCTGTTTTGGGGAAGTCGATGATTTGAAAGAGATAGTGTTATAATGGAGTGATATTTTGAGGTAGTACAAGAGTGAAGGGGTAGCAAAAATACTACTTAGGTAGTAAAATGAAGTTGGGCCCCACCAACTTTATTTGCTTCAACTTTTGTATTTTTTCTTTTTATTTTTCATTAGTATTATGATTGTAGGGTCCATCAAACAGTTAAATTTAAGATAATGGAAAAAAATTAAGATAGTTTAAAAGTTGATAATTGATGATGTGTAGTACATTTGACACACATTATAGGTAGCACTATACTGCATGCTCTGTATTCAGTGAATTATACTCAAGAAAAGATGCCACTTTTTGTTCATACTTAATTATATATATACTACACCTGTGATTATAATTGATGTTGTTTTCTGGAACCTAGCTCCTTTGTTTTGAAGTTATTCAAAATAATAATAATTTAAAAGAAAGTTTCATATACTACATTATATAAACTAGGTAATGCACCCGTGCTATACATGAGTTTATAATTTATTTATAATATAAATACTTAAAGAAATCAAAAATATTGTAATCCAATTTTATTTGGTGGTTTTAAAACCGTAATCGATAGTACTCTTCTCAATTGTGACTATGCCGAGGACAATTCGGTTACAATTTCAAAATTTGAGAACAGAATCAACGATTTGATACAATAAATTTGATTTATTTTACCTCATTCAATTTCTTATTTTATAAAGAGTCGTTTTTTTTTATTAATTTATAACAACATATTAATATTAAAAAATAAGATAATATTACATAACTATTTAAACATATGTGTATATTGATAAAAATTCATAATAAATATATTTGAACTCATTATTATTTGTCGTTATATTTTGTGGTGAAATTATAATTTTTTTTATATAATAATAAATATTTGACATAATTTTATGTAACAACGAATTAATAGAGCTCCTAAATGGAATGACCATTTGTATTCCATTATATGTTTCACTATTAAATTTAGTATTTAATTAATATTTATAATTATACATTAAAATTATTATTTTTTAAAAAACTATATTCCTTTCGTCCCACTTATTTAAATTCATTTACTTTTCACATTGATATTAATATTTAGTTGTAATATTTTTTGAAGAACATGGTTTGTGCTTTATAATTTGCTAAATAAAGAAATGTGTCTAAATAATTGAGTAATCTCAAAAAGGAAAATGTGTTTAAATAAGTGGGACAAAGTCAATATATGTTAGTGTTGAATTTATCAACAATACAAATTGATTATAATTATTAGTATTATATGAATTTATCAAGTTTTTAGTACTAAATAAAAGATTAAACTTAGATGTAAGAAAATAAAATTAGGAAAACATATTAGATAACATTGAAATTTTATAGTAAAAATAGATTGAGACACTATGTCTAATTTATCTTCATGCATAATATTAAAACATATTATAAAGAGTATTCAACTTTATAATTAGGAACATTATAATTTAGTAAAATATATTAAATGTATAAGAATATGTATACATATAATTATTTTCAATTTACTAATGTGTTATAATTTTTTATATTAAATTTATATTTTATATAACATATATCAAATTAAATGTATTGTCGAGATTTTTAATTTAATATGCATAATATTGCAAATATTTTTACGAAGAAAATAAATAATTTTAGGAGAAATGTGTTATAGGAGAGAGAAAATAATCTATAAAGTTTTAAAAATTAATAAGGTAAACGCTAAACATAAACCAAATTCAGTTGTACATGTATATTATGATTTATTCAATGCTCAAGTTATCTTGTTGCTCTATTGGTTCACAATATATTCTTTCTTATGAAAGGTATAGAGATCGAAGTTATTTGTTGTAGGATTATATTTGCCATTAAAATTGAAGTTATTTACAAAATTAGCCACTCAAATTAATTTTAATTGGAATGCTTCCTGTTTTATATATATATAGATATAGATATTCTAGAAATAAAATAGCAATGTCCATTCACATTCTCTAAAAGAAAATAGTAACATTCATTAATATTTATGTATAATATAAATTGCATTTGTTTATGTTAATTATTGGAAATGGTAGGAAGGGCCACCAAAGGTATAGTATAGGTTTTAAACTGTTCATATTCTGTACGGAAAGGGTATTACTTTTGGTCCATCTGCAATGCAACAAATGCTATATTAATCAGTCTAATTTTGAAATTACTATTATACCCTTCATACTTTTTCCACTACTAATTTTTCTCTGTTTTCTGCAACAAATTAAATTGAACAATATATATATAAATATAAATATAAATTTATATGTACATATATATATATTCTGGATTTTGAAAATTTAAAATAAATTAACAACTTATCTTTAAGTGTGTGATGAATAATAACTTTTTACCATCATTTTTTCGTAGATAAAACTAGTGTTAGTATTGATACTAATAACTTTAATGAAAGTTTGATTGTACTATTTTAAACATAAAAATATGTATAGAATAGAACAGTCAGATATTGTATTCACAAGAACTGATTAGCGAAAACACATCGTTTAATTTTTTAGAAATTTAATTATTATTTGGGCGAACATAAATTTGAATAAATTCGAATCAATATAGAGTAGCGTGAAGGCTTGCAAACAACAATATATTAAATAAATAATAAAGAGAAGATCTCAGGAGTAATGAATCCAACAATTAAATCTAATTATCATATTTTTAATGTATGTGAAGGTTCACTAGAAAGCATTTAGCTACGCATAATAAAAGTAAATATTAGAAAGCAATAAAATAACATGAAACCCCTTTGTAGAACTCTTGATATTGGGTTGTCAATCTTTGATCACGATCTCTTCTCCGAGATGTAGAAAACTATCTAGACTATGAACTATAGAAAACAAGAGAGTAAAAGTAAGTAGGGTAGGTCTAGGGCTATAGAATGATGCCCTTATATAGCTTTTGGGGTTGGATTGAAGATATGAGTCGGTTTTCGCGTGTGAATAACCGAAATGCGCAAAATATGTGCAACTTCGGCAACGGTACAGAGTGATCGCCGAATTTATCAAGCGATTTTGGTAACCGACTTTCTCGGATCGCTGAAGCTGCTGTCTCTCACTCCAAGCTCGACTTCTCGTGCTCCGTACACTCGTGCCTCGACTCTTGGTCCATATCTTACTCCGGTACGCATCTTGGATCGTCATTCGGCCCACTAGACTTCCAATTAAGTTTATTTTCACCAAAACCTATGAAAATTGCGTAAAACGCGACAGAAACGAAATACGAACATAAAACTAATACACAAATATAAAACAATACAAAACAAAGCAAAATAGGACACTAATTCAACCAATCGTATCAAGTTAAACATATAAAATGAGTATTTATCAAAATTTAAAATCAGATTTAAAAATTTGTAGTACATACGACACATCGTTCATGTTGGGATGTATGAATAGTACGAATTAACGACCCTTATTCATACTACTTGTCCCAAATTATATATTTTGCTCGATAAAACTATCATATTATACTGACTTAATATAGACTTGTGGACTGATAAATTAAAGTAAAAAAATATTGCTATATATTGTTACTTATTTATTATTATTATGGTTTGTTTATCAATCAATGTGATTTCATCGAAATTTCAGTCACCAACACCTGACATTTCCATATGTAAAAATGAAATACTTTCGAATATTTGGAAATGAGCACATTTACATGAAAATTTGTGGCTTCACCACATGACCCATTCATAGAGCTAGCTAATTAGGAACCGCAGCTGGGAAATTGTGACTTTTTGCACTCTGAGAAAATAAAAGTTCAACTTGCTTTCGAGAAACAAAAACAAATTTATTAATTAACATGTTTGAAAAAATAAAAGAAAATGGATAGATGTGCTTGTCCATAGAGAGATTTTGGATTATATAAGAAATGATCTATGGGTGTGAAATAAGAAAAAAATTTAACTATTAATTTTAATCAATCAATGATTGTGATTTTATCTACAAAATAATTTTTATATATAAAATAATTTTCATGTTCCTACAATAAAATAAATATTTATATTAAATTTAATTAATCTCATCCATTATATATATACACACACACGTGTGTGTAGGGTTAGAGAAAAATGTAAAATTATTTTCATGCTAAATTTTGCAATGCTTGAACGAGTCTCATGTTATATTTTATTAAAAATTTAAACATATATTTTCATGCTAAATTTTTGGTAGTAAATATGTTTACCTACAACACTTTCAATGGTGATATTTATATGTAACTATTATAGCTTTCACAAATTTTAAATGCATGTTATTAAAAAATTTAGTGACATATGAAATTGTAATTATTAAAAATAAATTGTGACATCTAATTAAAAGTGTTACTACATAAAATTAGCTACACCATTAAATCATTAAAATATTACGGCACTCATAATAGTTACACCGAAGTATCATTCTAGATTTTTGTTGTAATGTGTTTTTATGTTGACGTTAGATTAATAATTCTTCAAAAATTATAAATCCATAATCAAGTCACGCCGACTTATCTAGGCCTAGCTAGTTTTAGATCTATAAATTAATTAGTAATAATTGTGGAAAGACTGTCAAACATTGTGGCTCAATTTGCATATATCGGAATTGGGGCTCATAAATAGGGGTGTCGTGGTACGGTATACCTTACTAAAATTGTCATACCTTATACATTACCTTTACCTTCGGTATGAAAAATTTTATACCGTTACTTTACCATACTTTTCGGTATACCTTACTTTCGGTAGGACATTTTTACATACATATATACCTTACCTTATTTTCGGTATACCTTACCTTACTTTGGTATACCTTTACACGGTATACCAAAACTTATTTACTTTCGGTATATCTTACCTTAATTCGATATATCTTTTTTTTGGGATATACCAGAATTTATTTATAATGAAAATCACCTTAAACAAGGTCTAACATATAAAAAACATAAAGTATTATTTTTTAATAACACAATTTATGAGATAAACCACTAATATCATATAATTAATTACAATATATTAACTAACTATATTATTGTATTTTCATATAACTAATTAACTAGATTTAGGCATATAATTATAATTAACTTGATCATTTATGTATGATATATTATAAAAATAATAATATATTTTCATTAATTATATATTACAACTTATATTATATTCAGTAACTAATAGATCGTCTAATTATATCATAATTATTTAGTTATGTAACAATATATATATATATATATATATTAGTTTATCGTTATTATTTAAGATAATTAGTATATAAGTTATTGTTCAATCTTTTTAATTATCAATAAATTCACATATTTTTGTAGTTTGTCATTCATATTTATTAATTATAATTCATAATTTATGAATAAACAATTTTCTTATAATTCAAATCGAATATATATGTACACGTAATATTATAAATATATGTGTATATATATATATATATCGATATATACCAAAATAACGGTATATACCGCGGTACGGTATATGACGATATACCTCGGTATTTGGAAAAATAATACATTTACCTTACCTAAAAGTTCGGTACGGTATGATACCTTACCAAAAATTTAGGTATACCTTATATTCGGTATTTTACGGTATTTTTCGGTACGGTAAGTACGGTATACCGTTTTTCGGGTAAATTTTGACAGCCCTACTCATAACTACATTTAAAAAAAATATTATGCAATTATAAGCATGATACGTTCGAATCAAATAGTAATTACTTTGATTAATTATCTTATAGTGATAAAAACAAATAATTATATATTTTCTCGAACACGGTGTTATCTTCTCTCCAGCTTGTTGCTGGTATTTTATTTTCTTCATCCTTTAACGAAAGAGGAGCTCGAGCCTAATAACATTTCAAAGTGATGATAAATCAAAGACTACTAACTCAATGTGCTTATATATATAATATAATATAATATTTGGTTGTACTCATTTAATTTCTTTGGATTTAAAAGGTCCAAACAATTAGTTTTAGAATGAATAGGTCCTCATGAAATTGTTCATACTAAAGAATATGAAAGCGCTACTTCTTATTATTAGAGATAATGATCTTTAATTTTGTTAGTGGACGCATCAACATTGAACAACTTGATATATATTTAAATACTAAGTTAGGAAGAATAGTCCAAATTAGGGATGTTAATCGGGTGAACCCACTCAATTTCAGGCTAACTCTTTCAACGATTTATTTGATTCAGGCTAAATCAAGTTGAAAAATTTTCGACTTGAAAATTTATATTTATAACCCTAAATTTTTGGTTTTCGGGCTATCCTACCCGGCCAATCGGGATATAACATTTACAAAAATGTTTAACATATATGTATTTTTTTTATAATTATATATTTAATATATATATATGCAAAATATTAAATAAATTTTAACACATAATTAAATATTAAATTTAAATAAATTTAAAGAGAAAGTATAAGATATTGTAATAAAATTTTGTCAATTTTTTTTGTCAAGTGACCGATTAATTGATGTGTATGATAAATATATTTGATGCACAAAAAACTAAATATATTATGTAAATAATTATTATTATTTTTTTTTTCATTCAGCTAGTCAGACCAATCCGTTCGATTTTCGGATCCGAATTTAGATTAATTTCAATCCAATTCATTCGAACTAAAAATTATTTTAAAATATAAATTTTCAATTATAATTCTATTTTAAAAAATTGGTATTCCAATCGATAAGCACTTTTCGTACTAAATCACAACAAATGAACTGTAAATTTGCGACGGATTATTCTGTTGCTATATGAAATAATTCCGTCGTTAAACAGAATCTACGACGGATCAACAACAGAAAGCTGCTGTCGTTAAACTGTTGGTCGCTAAACAGAATCTACAACAGAATTTGAGTCTGTCGCTGATCAGCGACGGATCAGCAACGGAATTTTCCGTCGCTGTTTAACAACGGACAACATTCCGTCGCTGATCTACGACGAAAAATTCCGTTGTTGATCCGTCGTAGAACCAACTTCTGTTTTTCCGTCGTTGATCCGTCTCTAATCCATCGTTATTTTTGTACTTTTTTTTAAATTTTATTTATTATTTTTTTTATATCCGAACCTGTAATCAACACACATCTCCAATCCAAATTATACGTATACAATGTCAATCAAATAGTTAATATAGGATACGATACGATAGTTCATAATTAACATACTTGACGGATAAAGGAAGTTGGACGAAGAGAGATAGGTGAGATAGAATGTGTTGAAAAAATAAAAACACACACTCACACCAACCGTATCTCATTTCTTGATCGTGATTTTCAGATTCTAATTTAAAACAAACAAGATTTGAAGATCTTGCTCGAACTAATTAAATATTAAAGCGATGTTCTCTTTAGAGCCCTATGATGATCATTCTATATTATGATCAACAATCTATGTTCCATGTAGTATTGGTACTTGAAGTTTTGATAGCATAGTTATACACATAGTTAGCCCCTAATTTGTTAATGTCAAGTGTCAACTTTGTGATAAAACTGCATATATTTTATTATGAAAGTCATCATCATTTCATGGTGAAAAGAACAATCTAATCTTCATTGTTTAAAGCATTTTTGCACTTCCACCAATAACTATAAACTCATTTCAGTGACAAAAGAGTTCATACTTGAAGACAAAGAACAAAACCCCATATAACTCAAAAGATCTTCATATTTAAGCATAGATATTCAGTTCTTTCTCAACATGACATGCAAGAAAATAAATAATTCATACAAACAC
>JAPKLX010000005.1:5658169-5763543 GCA_026898415.1 Leonotis leonurus
TTTACCTTGTAAATGAAGAAGAAAGTCTCTCTACACCACCACTGTGCTCAGATCTCGCCTTTTTCTTATCTCTAGCTGCTCTAAATCAAAAAAAAGATCAAACCTTTAAGAACACATGAACTGAGGCTGCATTCTTACTTCTTAGCCAAATAGAAAAGAATTAAGTCATTGAAACAGAGAAGTCATTTACCAGGTAGATGTTATCAAAGAGAGAACACCTGAACTGAGGTTGCATTCTTTGCCATTGCTAAAGCCCTAGAATTTTCAAGCACAACTTGGAAAAGTGAAATAAACTTCATTATTTATAAATATATATGCGTGTTTTTTTTTTTGCAAAAGCACAATTTCAAGCAAAAGCACAGCTCTGTTTCATATTGTACAGCTCTGGATTGTTCCTGAATCATCCCTCAATGTTAAAAATGCAAGCTTTCCAAAAGCTCTGCGAGCCACAATTCTTTTAATTACAAAGTATATATTTTTTGGAACCATTACCAGGACTAAGAGGTGAGGAGGTTGAACGGAGATGCGGTGTCAGTTGGAGGAGTTGGTGGAGCTGCTGAAACGAAGGAGGAAAATGGAAATAAAACAATTGTAGAAATGATCTTCAAAGACAAAGAGATGAGATGGAGAATACCTGCGAAAGTGGCTGACAAGGTGGAGCGGCGACGGAGACAGCAGAGCGGCGTCGGAGGCGGAGGATTCACTGTTGCAAGAAGCTTTAATTTAAATATACATGGATATATGTTAGATTTAGGGTTTAAGATTGGGAATGGAAGTAAAAAAACGTACCTTGAGGGAGGAAGTCGGAGCGAACGTCGGACGACGGTGGGTGGAGGTGGCTGGCGCGATTACACTTTTAGGATTTCTGAATTGAGAATTCTGAGAAAGTAATAGTTGATTTATAGGACTTAACGACGGATCAACAACGGATTATCCGTTGTTGATTAACGACGGAATATCCGTTGTTGATCCGTCGTTGATTTAAAAAATAATTCAAAATAAAAAATAAAATCAAATCAACGACGGATATGTGATCCGTCGTTGATCAACGACGGATAATCCGTTGTTGATCCGTCGTTAACGCTGCTTTTTTTATCCGTTGTTGTTCCGTCGTTAATTAAAGACGGAATTTTAATCCGTAGTTGATTCCGTCGTTAATTTCACGTTTTTTTGTAGTGAATTAACATCCCATACAAATATATAATAGGTTAAATATTGTCTCGATCTTTTCTGAAAAGAAAAAGAAGAATATATTTATTGCATCTTGAAAACTTGTGCCAATGGAATGGATGAGGACCACCATGAGTAATTAAGATATACACCAACTTTTTGCAATATTTTATAGATATGAACAGTAATATTTTGATGTCGAGAAGCGCATAAAAAAGAAGGATTGTTATTAATTAACCCCAAAATAAATGGTCCTTTAATCAGTGGAACAAATACCAAAGAACCCTAATATGAGGAGCAATGAAAGCTGAGTTTCTAATTCAACCATCGACCCATAAATCCCAAATATCAATTCAACCATCGACCCATAAATCCCAAATATAAATATTAGTATAATGTAGGCAGGCAATTCAATTATAATCCCAACGACTCTCCCACTCTCTCAAGAAAGAAACAAACAAAGAAAAGACAATGTCTCATCTTGAGAATCCCACCCACTGTTGCTGTCCTTATTTGATGATTCACATTACGATATACTCCCAACCCAAATTATTCATAAATCACAAGCTTCGTTCAGCTCTTGCTGCAGGCTTGTACAGAAAAATGAGTGGCTGCATTTGCATGAACCAGATCCAAGGAGTACAGTAAGTGTGTGTGTGTGTGGCAAATAAAAGGGAACCCTAGTTAGCAGCGTGATTTGCGGCAGCAGAAGTAGTAGATTTAAGGGTAGCTGCTGCTGGGCTTTAAAGTTTGATAAAGAAGATAATCACTCGACAAGTAAAAGGGATAGGTCTTTAGTTCCTAGATCTACCCATTTGTGGTTAAAGTGTGGATGGAATTGAATTAGAGAGAGAGAGAGAGATGGAGGTAGGAGAGAGATCGAGGGAGTTGACAGAAGAGAGTGAGCCCAGGCAGCGCAATTGTGAATACAGATCATATCTTTGTGGATGCGTGTGCTCTCTTCTCTTCTGTCACCTTCTCTCTCTTTCAATTCCTACCTCTTTCTCTGCTTCTTTGTTTCTCTTCTTTTTTTTCCATGCTTGAAGGCAGCAGCATATATACAGTATATTTGGAGTTATGATACCGATGAGAGATTAAGGCGACATGAAATAATCATAGATGGCCCATTTCATATTAAGATTAATCCCACTCTGCTAGACATTCACACACAAACAGTACACATATACAAAGACTGTTATTTGCTAGCGCTTTAGTCTTGACATGTTTCGATCTCCACTCGTACGTTTTGATATTAATGTTTTACTATGTGTTTACCTTCTTGTATAAACAAATTGATGTTTGGTCTTGGTGGTTGAAGAAGACCAAGTAATTTAGCTCTGGGAAAATTGATTTTCTGGTAAATAAATATATAACTCGATCTTCTTCTTGTCTCTATCTTTTCTTCAATAACTTAGGTGCATATATATATCATCCATTCCTATTTCCAATGTCCTGTTTCTGTTCCACACCTAAATAATAAGACATATTTTTTTATTTGGAAGATAGCACAGCAGCACAGGTATGGAATGAATTATACGTGTTAAGTCGTCTTGTTGCACTTTCTTCAATTATTTGTCTCATGATACAACAAGTTAAGTACTTGATGAGGATGAAGCTGCTGTTTCCAACGTTTAATTTTGCTATTAGTCACAGATCGATCGATGTATACATCATTTATATATATAGAATATAGATATCCTAGTTTAATTTGCGCTAAACTATGTTTCTAAGCAGATTGGATGCTTTATTTTTCTATATGTGTAGGATCGATGTTAAATCTAAAAACTAGTGTTAACTCACTTTGTTCTAGTTTGCATATTGGAGATCGGATTGATTGTTAGGAGGGGTGTAGGCGAGCTAGCTAGCTGTTTTTAAGTGGTTCCGTCTTGAATCTGATTATGGGTATGGTTTGTTTGTTGTTGCTGGTGTGTTATTTTAGTAATATATTTCCTTTCTTGATAAAAAAATAATATGTTTAACAATGGTAGGAAATGTATATATAGCTACTAGTCTACTACTCTAGTTGCGGTGAACAAGAAATTAAATGATGTAATGAAGGGAGTAGAATGTGCTATGGATTAAACTATAATTATTTATAATTTGTAGAACAGATTCACATATTACAATATGTATGTTTAGCGAAGGTGATCCATGTTTTGTTGCCAGAAACGAGACAGTTTTTGACTTATATCATCCATCAGCAATATATATATATATATATATAATTCACTTGTGCTTAAATCCGACACCACTTAAATGACAAGTCTTAAAAAATTTAAACCCATGTTTTTTAATTACTTTTTAGTGATAAATTATGACATCTTGACATCTTATAAGGTTTGAAATTTCAATATATATATATATATATATGCGATGAATTGTTAGTTGTTAATGTAAATTGGATATATGTAGATGCATGGTCGATGATCTTCTGCTAATTTGTTTTGCATATGTAATATATGTAGTAGGGATCCATAAATTAAATTCTTCTTCAACTCACTATCAATTTTGTGTGAGCACAACTGTGTTTGTGTTGGCAAATTTTTGTTTTCTCGTAACAACCACCCGTCATGTTCTATGTGCAACCTGTTTTAAGAATTGTTTCAAGAAAAAGATATTAGCCGTCTCCCAGTTGACGAATTTTGCATACATGGTAACTTCCTTATACGTGACAATGAAAGTTTGGAAACCCGCGGACGACGCATTTGGAAGAGTATATTGCTGCTTTGTTCCCTTCAAAAAAATATCCAAGAAGATATATTCAAATTTCTCCAAGAAGATATATATGGAAACCAAGATATGCAAGATCCAAATTACCTTGGAGGAAAGTTGTTGCATTAAGGTTCGTCTGCATCCTATAAATACAAGTCATGGACAGCTGCATCAATTGAACTCTCTAGAGCATATATTCATATTCACCACACGAGAGTTTCAGCAAGTAGTACGCTTACTGTGAGATTGTCTGAGCTACTGGTTCCTGGATTTGTTTCGGCTGCATATACACACGAGCGAAGACCATATTTAGCACGTTCAATGAGAGTGATTTTTCATTATTGATTGTTGTTTCTTATTGTTAGTCTATACGCATTTCATGTGCGTGTAGAAGAGTGATTCTCCAACTATATGTGCGATGAGTGTTGGAGAGAGTTTCTATTATAATTGAGTGATTTATAAACTCAACGCGATAATACTATGGACTTGCGGATACTAGGGTTGGCTAGTCTAGGGAGAGATTAAGTTCAATCACTAGGAGAAGAGCGTTGAAGAGTGAAATGTTTCTTAAGGCGTGAGTAGTACTTAGAGAGTAAAAAGTCCTTTGTAACTTGAAGTTCTTGAATAGTGGATTGATCTTATTGAGCGTGGCCCTCAAACATAGGTAATGAGCACCGAACTGAGTTATCAATTTTGTGTGTCATTTTCTTTCTGTGTCTAATTATGTGTCTTATCTCACAAACTGTCTCACAATTACATAATGGCGCGTGACGGACAAATATTCAAATTTAAAATAGCTTGTGGAATTTATGTATATATGTGTCATCGATCATATCCTTATCCAGCAATTAATAGTCCATTCTTTGTAAGCTGGCTAAATGGTAAGTGATATATATACATGTATACAAGTATGTGTGCAAGTACTGGATATACCAATTACATTGTCCTGCAGGAATTTTATTTTCCCTAACTCACACCAACAACGATAGTACCTTATGAGAGTGAAATGTAAAGAAAATGATCCATTGCTGGTAATTTTTTAAGAAAAAAAAAGAATTAATGAGAAAGGACTGGAACGCTACTAAACTCACAATTACACAATAAGCTGCATAAATATGCAAGAATTAATGGTAATACATAATTCGTTGGTCATAACCCAATATATAGAAATATGGTCAGACTTTAACTGGAACTAAATTAAATCGTCCTTAATTGATATATAATATTTCTCATAGCAAATTATACATGTTCCTCTAACATTAATAATTAAATTCATTTTCCAATCTCATTTCATCATTTCATAATAATGAATTTATAAATTTATGATTAAGGGGTGTTTCACTGAGCTTATAATTTTTTAAAACAACTTATAAGTTGTTTAAGAGCTTATAAGTTCATTGTAAGTGTTTGACAAATTAAGCTCCGTAAGAGCTTATAAATTGTAAAAATAAGCTATTAGAGCTTATATGTTGTTAAAAAAATAAGTAGCTTCACCCCAACTTATTTTGTCATTAACTTATAAACTATAATAAAATTACATAAATAACTATACAATATTTTATTATTACAATTATTAAAAAAAATTAGAGGATTTTTACAAAATGAGTAATGCCTTTTTGGTGATTATTTAAAGAGCTTATAAACTCCTTTATCCAAACACTTTGATAACTTATAAATTCTTAGGACATGACATCTTACAAGTTCTTTAATACTCCCTCCGTCCACGAAAAAGCTTCCTAATTTGCCATTTTAGTCCGTCCACAAAAAAGCTTCATAATTCAACTTTCCATTTATGGAAAGTGGACCCACCACACTCTATATACACAACTCAATTTAATATAATACATTAAGTGGGACCCAACATCCACTAACTACACACAACACAATTTAAAACACTATATTAAGTGAGATCCAAACTCCACTAACTACATATCATCATTAAAAGTTAAAGCACTACATAAAAACCTGCACCAAGTCAAACTAGGAAGCATTTTTGTGGACAGAGGGAGTATAAGTTTAGTCAAACATCCTCTAATTCTATTACGAGGAGACAAGCTAGCACGGACACTGCAGTCTGTACATATATTCTTATGTCACACACACTGACTAAATTAAAAGAAGGGGTCGTTCCCACTTTCCAGTCTACTTGTTATAAGAGAAGCACTCGATCGATCACACCCCATCACCATATATATTCAATATTCAAAATTATCTATTATTATTACACATAATATTCAAAATGAGTTTTTTATGATTTCAAGTTTGCTGATTGTTTTAATCAAGGAAAAATATTATCTGGTAGGAGCTAGCTGCTTGTGCAAGTGTGCAACTTATATCAACAAATTAAAGGTGGTAAGTATGATTAATGTAGGAAGAAGAAAATAAAATTCATTTTAAGATACCCAACTTCAACTAGTACTTGAATATGCATCAACTTAAATCTAGTCAATTAATGAGAGCAAATTAGCAGTCATGGTCAGTAGCTAGGCACTCGTACATTAATTTGGTCATTACTTTATATATCATACCTAGTGTTTTCTAATAATTAAAAACTAAAATATATGAAAACAACAATAAGAATAATATATATATATATATAGATGTATCGAATTAATTGTTTAAAAATAACTCAAGGTATATATATATATAACCCACAACGACATCTCAAAGCACAAATAACAGCCATATTATATCCACTAGGGACGGACGCAAAATATTTTCTACGGGGGTGCTCCACAATACTGACCCGACACTTAAAGATGTAAATGAGTGGAGCCGAGATGAATACTACTAAGTTCGGCTTGTTTAGAAAATTAAGGTATTTGAGCTCGACTCGAACTTTTGATATATTGTTTGAACTCGGTTTGCAATTTAATTATCGAGTTCGAATTCAAAAAGGTATTGCCTCGAAATGAGACTTTAGAGCTCATAAAAAAGGAGCTCGAGAGAAAAACAAATTAAGCATCCCCTTTTATACTTATACAACAAAAACATATTATGTTAAAAGTAGATATATATCTTGTAACTGAAATACTCTTAATTAGTACTAAGTTGAATGTGAAACCTTGTAGCAAATTGAAATTGCCCCATAAATAATCTTACTCAAGTACTTGCTTAAAGATCATACAGTTTAACAAAAGCACAAGGAATCAAAATTTTAAAAGGAATTATTAAAAAATGAAATCGATCCTAACCTTTGCAAGTGTCTTCAAAATCACAAACATAACTCCAAGCTAGCGCATATATATGCTTTGATAATAAAAATCAAAATCTTTCTATCATTTGCTGAGTTGCACCAAGAAATTAAGCATTCAAGAAATTTAATTCACATAAAATATAACTCAGAAAGCAATGGAGGTTTTATGCAGATTAATGTTTCCTTTAAGCTGCATAACTATGAAGACCAGGCCAGGCCAGGAGGAAAGGGTACTGTGAAAAAGGTAGAGTTATATTCAGATATATAGAAAGAAAAGAAAAGGGAATATATAGTGGAGTAATAGTGTGTTCCGTTATATGATATCAAGTGTTCGTCGTACCTTCCCTCGCAAATTCTTTCACCTCCGACAACAACATCAAAAGTATCAAAAGTATCGCCTTCTGTCTTGCCAACTTCTTCCAAAGAATAGATGTATTTTTAATTGCTGGCTGCCATACTTGAACCGGTCAAAAATGTCTTTTTTAGTATAAACAAGAAACCAATAGGAACAAAGGAGTAAAAGTGTAGTTTCAAAGTTCATTACATGATTACGGCAACAAAATCTCAGACCAAATTGAAACTAATTAAACACTAGCTAGTTGCAGTGCTACACTGTGTGACTGCAAGTTTGAGTTTGTGTGTGTGTGTGTATTTCGAGTCATGTACGTCCCAGCAAACATGGTGAATTTATAGATAAGGTTAACAGGTGGATAGCTGAATCTTACATAAATACTACATATATATTATATATATAATATATGCGCACACACTGACACACCTAAACAGAGATATATATAAAGGTGTGGTGTGTTGTGTGGTGATGATCCTCAGCTCTTCATTGATACTCAGAGATATATCTTCTAGGAATTGCAGCCGAATTAAGGCCTTTGTCGTATAACTTTATTAGCTTAAATTACTTGGTGAAGGCTTTTTCTAGCTTCCTAATTAGACATTAATATGCATGTGATGAATGGTGATTGCATACATAATTAGTAGGTAGAGAAATATATATAGAAATTAAAAGAAGGGCGAAATAGAAATAGAGATATGTAGAGAAGGCATGGCACAGAGATTAGAGAGAGAAAGAAGCTGACAGGAAGAGAAATGAGCACACGTAGTTACAAAGGTATACTCTCTCCATACAATTGCCTGCTTGTGCTCACTCTCTTCTGTCAATCTCTCTCTCTCTCTATTCGCTCTTCTTATTTCTTTTCTACTGGCAATATACCACACATCACATAGTCAGATCTGCACACCAAACACAAATTAACCCATATCTTCTCACATACCCATCAAACACAACAATCCCGTTATCTAGGGTTTCGTAGTTTCTTGTGTGTGTGTTGTGTATGAGAGAGAGAGATCCCTAAAAAAATGAACACCGATCAAATATATTCGACACTAATTATATTGTATATAGCCCCGGCCCCCAATTAAGCAGATGCATACATACATATATGCATATATGTAGAACGAGAGAGAGATCTGGAGAATAGGAAGGTTAATGAAGATTTTTGTGCAGAGCATCGATCGGTAGTTTGAGTGTGGCTCATTTGATAGGTCGAATAAGTGTGACAAATTGAGGGAGGAAGGGGAATCAAAGGACGAAGACACACACGGTGGGGTTTGCCTTTTGCACAAAACATGAGCGAGAAAGACAGAGTTGTCGAGAAGAGATTGGTTGGAGGGGGATAGAGAGGGCTACGTGGCACTATAATATGTGTTAGATTGGATTTTACTGAAACGACGATTCATATTCTGACTCCAGATTGAATGAATATTGAGGACAGTTTGCGGTATTCATTACATTTAGATTTAGAACGTCTTTGATCAACACATAAGAAACAAGACTCAAAATAAGCTTTGTGGGATTACTCTAATAATTACCATTATCAATACCTACTTAATCTGTGGGTTCCACTCTCTAAATATTTATCTTCTCACACCCTTTTTCTTTTTACTATTTAATCACCACCTTCTTTCTCACCTTCTTTCTCCCATCTCTATATGTTATACTCCCTCACACTCACCTTACTTGTCCCAAAACTTTTCGGATCTCGTATAACAAATAAACACTTTATTTGTGCCTCATTAATTTATCAACCACTTTTGTCTATCCTTTTTGTGTGTTAACTTTGTCTCAATAAATATATGAGACAAGTAAGATGAGACACTAAAATGGAAGTGAGATAATTAAAGTGGGACGGAAGAGAGTACAATTATTTTTTGCATTTTATTATTTTAATTCGTTGGTAAAAGATTTTTACAATTTTAAATTTTGTATATGGTAAATAGACAACATTATTCAATATATAATTTAATTAAAAATAATAAATCACATATGACTTAAACTCAACTCCATACACGATTAAATTAAAAGGTATTCCGTAATAAATTATGTGAGACTCAAACTACATTCAATACACACAATTGTTTAAAAATAATATATTTGATGAGTCTTAATATATATATATGCATTAAACTTAATTATATATAATTTAAATATATTAAAATTAAATAATTAAAAAAATTAAGATTTCGGTGCCCAACTCAAGCCCGCCCGATCTCCATGGGTCTGGACTTGGGCTTGAATTCCAAGCCAGATCGAGCCACGGGTTAGAGGACTATTAATAAAATTACGAGTCGGGATTGGGTATATGGAAAACCCGGCCAAATCCGACTCATTGTCATTTGTAGGTAGGAGAAGTGAATGATAACAACAAATTGAGTGATTATAAAATAATAATGATAAAGAAGAGTATCTGTATTAAAAAAAGAAGAAGAGAGAAATGGTTATAATTTAGGTGCATGCCCATCTATAGTCACTTTTCAAAAAGAAAAGTATATAATAGCCACCTGAAAAGAAAAAAAAAAGTAAAAATTAGCCACACTTAGAAAATTATCCTCCATTTACTTAAGCTTAATCACGTGATTATACGAAAATGGGTCGTGTGATTATACGAGCAAAACTTGTCGTGCTCGTGTAATTTCTTTAGTATGCTATCATCTTTGTCGTGTGATTAAACGAACATAATAAAGACTCGTCGTAGTCATGTAATTACCTTATTATGGTATAATTTTGATTGTGTGATTACACGAACACAACCAAAACTTGTCATGCTCGTGTAATTTATTTAGTATGTTATCATGTTGGTCGTGTTATTACACGAATATAACAAAAACTCGTCTTGCTCGTGTAATTTCTTTAATGTGTTATCATCTTGGTCGTTTAATTACACGACCATAAACAAAACTCGTCATGCTCATATAATTCGTGCAATTACGAACAACAACGACAACAGTTGTGGCGATGGCTGCGGCGACAACGATGACGGCGGCGGCAATGATTTTGTGAATTTACTATAAAATTGGATTAGAGAGATAGTTTTGGGGAAAAAAAATATGATCGTTTGTTAAAATAGTTTAATTATGATCATTAAGGTTAAATTAGTAAATTTATATAAAAGAATGGCTATAATTGACATGTTTTAATTTAAGTGGCTATTATTTACTAATTTCTTTGAACAATGACTATTATGGTATATTAACCTTATAATTTATATAGTGTTATTTTGGTGGCTAGTATTTATCTTTTACTATCTTCTTTACCTATTTTATATTTTGTCTCAATATTGAACTCTAATCATGTCACGTGTCACGATTTTATTAATACAATAAGATATGCCACACAATTAGATAATAAATAATCTCAACATGCTTTATTAACATTATTTTAAAAGAATTGTGCTTTATTAATATTATTTTAAAAGGTTTATAAGCTATGTAAAGAGCTTATAAAATATTATCTCTCCGTCTCAATAAGGATGACACAAAATTTTTGTTCACAGTTAATTAAATATATTTCTATTTTTGGTAAGTTTTAAAGTACAAAACTCTCTCCTCAAAAGTCATTATAACTAAATATTGATATCCGAGTCAAAAGCAAATGCGTCTAATGTAGTGGGACGAAGAGAGTTTTTTAGTTTAACTATAGTAGTTCAGATTTAAAAATAAATAAAACAATTATATTATCTACATTTTTTTTGTAATAAAATAAGGTTAAAAAAAATATTTTGGAAATTAAAAAAAGTTGTTTCTTGATTTTTTTTTTTTTTTTTTTATGTTGGTTCTGATACAAGTTAATTTGATGTATAAAAAAATACACTAATTGAATATATATATATATATATATATATATATATAGGGAGTGGTTCTAATAAAAAGGAACATTAAAGTATAAAATAGGAAATGATCTGGGCCATTAGATCAACACCATCCGACGGCCATGATTAAAACAAAAATCGCGCCATTATATATACATAAGGTTATTTTCGTAAAATTTGAAGTGGGCGGTTATGCGTTCAAAAAACAATGCATTTCATAGTTAAATACAATGCATTTCATAGTTAAATGCAATGCATGACTCAAATTACAGTTTCACAATGCATTTCATAGTTATAAGCAATGCATTTTTCGGTCAAGATCTCAACCGTCCGATCATGAAAATCTAAGGCCCAGATCATTTCCTATTTTATACCTTAATCTTCCTTTTTATTTGAACTCCATCCTATATATATATATATATATATATATATATATATATTATATTTTTACATTGAAGATGATTGTTGTTTAGTGTACGTGAGCACATGATCCACTAAATCTTCAAATAACTTAATGTTTCCAAGATCGAGAATAATGAAAGCCGAGATTACATGTTGGCCCATAAACTCTGCTGTAGCCCATAATTTTAGTGGCAAAAACAAATAGTTTTCTGTTCTTACCGGCCCATATTTATTAAGGGGTTATCACATAAATTAATTAATCTGGGCGTTTATTTAAAAGATAGGACTGACAATTTGTAAAATTTAAATTTTGAAGGGTTAGTTAATCGAGAAAACTCAAAATCGAAACAAATTATCAAGCCACTTGTTTTCAATTTAATTTGCTCGATTACAACCAAAATTAGATTATAACTCTATTCATGAAATATTATTAACGACTGCAGATATTTTAGGCCAATACGTCGTAGGGAAGTGATAAAATTAGGAGTGTCAATCAAGTCGATTGCAGATATTTTAGGCTAATACGTCGTTATCAGGTCAACCTGATAACGACCCAACCTGTTAAGGCCAAATTCGAACCAAACCTGATAAGGATATAGTAAACGCGAACCCGAACCCAATCCGAATGGTCCAAACCCGAACCTAACTTGATTCCAAACTGACATGTTATTTTTTCAGGTTGACCCAACACGATAACAACCCAACCTGATAACAACTCAATAATGACCCGATCCAACCCGATTATATAAATATATATTATTAATAATAATTATTTTAAATAATATATTTATATATTTCAGGTAACCTGAACCCAACCCGAAAATTTCAGGTTCTTATTGAGTCAACCTGATAAGAACCGAACCCAATAAAAGCAAACCCAAACCCATTTATATCGTGTCGATTCGTGTCGGGTTATCGTATCGTGTTGAAAATTGACAGCCCTACATAAAATGATATAATGTCTTAAGACATATTGTTCCATTCATTTTATTCTTAGACGTAATTTATATTACCATATTAACCTATTCATACTTTAGAAGGAAACCAAATGCAAATTAAAATCTATCACATATTTAAGGTAAATGGTAATTAAATTACTCATCATCATAAATGCTACGTGGATTTCAATTTTATGTTCTCAATTTAATAATATTTTAAATCTTGATAATGTTAAATTAAGAAATAATAATTCTTATTTATGATATTAAAATTTTTTGATCCATCTATTTTTTATTTTTTCAATCTATATGACTATCATAGGGAAACAATTATTACTTACTCTAAAAATATTATGTCTACTCATTAGATGTAATCATATATATATATATATATATATATATATATATAAAATCAACAATCAGTTTATTTTTCAGTTAAAAAATGGTAAATATAATATTAGTTACAATTAAAAAACTTGAACAATAAAACTTATGAAAATTTTATTGACATTACATTAATGAAAAAATAATTTTGAAATTATCTGTACTTAATTTCAATAAATAGTTTCAGAAGAATCTTAATGTGAATATATTTTTCATAATTATCGAATTTATTTAAATAAATAATTTTCAATATATGTATAAAAAAATGTGTTTAAAATCATAGACCAACGTTTGTATATATATTAAAAATATGTACCAGTTTGGATTCATAAAATTGCGGCGCCTTAATTAAGACTTTAGTAATCATAATCATAATTAATTGGTGGATATTTATGATATTTCCTTAAATTAAAGACAATATTATATACTCTCTCCGTGTCCAATTTTACTAAATCACACGTACTAGTAAAATGAAAATTTTACTTATATACCATTTATTAAATAGTATAATAAATACATTCATACAAATAATATCAAATTCCAATAAGTATTAAATAAGGGCAAAATTGAAAGATTGTCATAAATATACTCTAAAATTTTGAAATATGACACTTATTTAAAAATAAGAAAAAAAAGTGAAATAGGACACTTAAAAAAATGGAAAGGAGTACGTAACTATAAAATTTTGAATTAATATATAATTAATGAAATAATAATAAACTTTTTTAATTGACCATTTATGTGTTAAGACATTATGTCTCTTCATCAATGTCGTAATGGGAGATTATGTCGCAGTGGTAGTTACGTTATACGATGCATTGAGAGATTATGTTAATCCATGTTCCACGCGTTTATTTATATATTTACATATTATATATTCTAGTAAAGTTATTCATACAAGCAAACCATTTATGACTATATAATTATACGAAAATGCTCACCCGCCCGCGGTGGGCATTTCTTAATGCGTCCGCGGTTGATGTGGCATGTCACGTAGATAAATATTAAAATTTAAATATTTTTTATTAATTATCATTTTCCGACTAGGGTTTATTGGTTAGGGTATAGTTTAATATTATTTAATAAATAATAATAATAAAAATAAAATTAATAAAAAAACGAAAAATATAGTGACTCGTATGATGATGTGTCAATGATGTGACATTGCCACATCAACCGCGGGCGCATTAAGATGTGCCCACCGCGGACGGTGGAGCGCTACTCTATAATTATATATATGGACATGTGGTATCATAAGGTATGATCTTTAGTGAGTAAAATACTTCGTAATTTAAGTATTATATTAGTAAATTGGCTATTTCGGCGTGCCACTAAACGCAGGTGCATGCGATTACCAAATTGGCTTACCAACTCGTATTTTGTGTTGCGTATTTTCTTTATATATATTTTACAAATTTTTCTATTTAAAAAATACTTTATTCATCCCATTAACCTTCACACAATTATCATATTGGGACGTCCCACTGAAAATTATAAATACCAAAAATAGAAAAAAATATACCTTCAAAAAGTGTGAATACTAACACCTTTATCAGTAGTGTTACACTATTTTATACATTCTCTTTAATAATTATGCCGGAAATAAGGTGTCAAGTTTAATGGGACGGATGGAGTATAACACACCAAACAAAATAAGCTCAGAGTTAATTTTATTAATATAATTACAGCCAACAAACATAGAACCAAAGATTCCTCTATTCAGCTTTAATTTAGGTGTGGACAGCAAAATCTGGTGAGGAAAACAAAAGATTGTAAAATCAATGGCAAGTCACTTTCTGAGAATGGACGTGCCATCACGTACATAAATAGACACTTCCTATTCCATCATTTTATTATTTGTGAAATCATGAGAATATTTAGTCACAAACTATAATAAGATTTTGTACTACACAAACACAAGAAGCACTCACACGCAACTCGTTGTTTATTTCATGTATTTAATTTAAATAACTATATATTATTTTGAGTTGGGTTGGGAACCATAACAGGGTTTCTTTTTTTGGTATGTCAATATTTAGTATCGCTCTTGTGATGTGTATGCTAAAAATATTTTTTCTTTTGGGTAAATAAAAATAATAGCATGCCGCACGGGCACGAGTGGTGCAACCCCTTAACAAAAAAACAAGTTTTAAAAATAAATTACAAATTAAGCAACAAGTTACAACACCACGAAGCAAAGAGAGGAATTACAAATCCAATCTCCTACGTTATATAACACCCTATTACAAGAAAGATTTGAAATCCAAAACCACAAACGGATTTTGATTAACTGAGCTAAATTCTCAACACAGCTCGACACATCGTTAAAGATCACATCATTTCGATGGTTCCAAAGGTTCCAGATAACACAAATCCATATAGCTTTCCACCATTCTAGTGCATCATTTTCATTACCACCCACCAATGTTGCTCCAATTGAAATACTGGATTTATGTGTCCAACATAGTTTAAGCCGAACCAATTATAGCAACAAGACCACACTTTGTATGCAAATGAGCATGTAAAGAATAGATGATCCACGGATTCACAACCAATCAAACAGAAATGACACATGTCATCAGTTATCTCTTGAAGCACTCCTCGTTTTGCTAAATTTTGTCGAGTCGGGATTCCATTTTGAAGGAGCCTCCAACATAATGTAGTAGCTTTGTTTGGTGCAAGTTTGCACCAGATCTTCTTAAGGAACTCATGTGTAGTGCGTTCATGAGTTGCTTTCTTTACAATCTTCATGTATGCTGATTTCGATGTGAAAAATCATTTGCTTTCAGGATTCCACTTCCATCCGTCCTCCTTATCATGTGTCAATGTAAACCTGTCAATAAGAGATAATAAAGATGAAAAACTCTCTTTTTCCCATTCAAACAATTCTCTCCTCCAACTCCACCTCCAGACCCACTTATTTTCTACCCATTCTCATTTTTCTTTGATGCAAATTTCTTTGTTAGTAGCTATTATGTACGACCTATTAAAATTTGAGTCAAGACTACTTTCCCCCACCCATTTTTCTTTCCAAAAGCTTGTTTTGTCCCCCTCCCCAACGTCCTTAGTGCAATTATCCGTGAACAACTCAATTGAGAGAACATGTTTGTATAAGTCTTTCCACCATATCGAACTTCTACTCATATATCTATTTCCCGACTCTCCAAAGGATTTTTCATATCCCTCTCTACCTCCATATTTTAAAAGAACCACCTTATACCACAAGACGTCTTTTTCTAACCCCTAGTTCCCCTGCCTCTTTTGGACTACAAATGTTATCCCACTTCACCCATTTTATCTTATTGTTACCCCTCACCTTCTTGCCCCATAATAAATCCCTTTGAAGTTGTGTGATCCTCTTCACCACAATAGAAGGAGCTTGGAAAAGAGAGAGATAATAAATTGGCATATTGGACAACACAGATTTAAGTAGGATGATTCTTACACCAAAAGAAAGAAACTTGTTTTACCATCTATTCAATCTTTTTCGAATGGTGTCAATAACATGCCTCCACATAGCTTCTTTTCTTGAATTCGCCCGTTCGGCACCCCAAGTTATTTGAATGGTATAAAGTCTGCCTTACACTTCAGCTTTGCTACAAACTCTTTTAATTCTTCGTCTGTAATGTTTATTCCAATCAATGAGTTTTTTTTGAAAATTTACTTTTAATCCAAAAATCAATTCGAAACTTCAAATAATTCCTTTGAAACTTTGAATACTTACAAACACTTAGGACAGTATATAAAATAAGCCATCATTTTTGCAATACATATGGCTCTTCTATACGATGCAAACTCACACTTTTTGTTTTGAGAAGATATGGTAATTAATGATTGCTAGAATACAATATTTTAAGTTTAATTTTTTTGCATATTGCAAAACTCTAGTTAGAAATATTAATTTGTTTCATTTTTTATCTTTCTCAAAATAAGGTTTTAAATAAAATAAATCACGGTGACAATGATTACGCAAAACATAGTATTTCTTTTTAATAAGTTTTTTCAGTATAAAAAAAATCTTGTGAGTACAACCAATTCAGCCAATAGTAATTATAAACCCTTTGTAGAGACCAGAGGGTGAGATTTCATAAATAATGTACAAAAGATTCCAAATATAGCTACAGCTTAATGAAAGTATTAGTATTAAGCTATGTTTGGTATTTAAGAGGGTATAATTATCCTAAGATAACTATCGTATCTTGGATACCAAACATACCCTTAAAGTATTGGAGCAATCATGCCAAATACCGACATTGGGCTATGCGATCGACCAATTTTTATAGTTAATGAATCAGTGGTGCTTTTCCATTTATTTATACGGCAAACTATTTGCGTTTACTTCGATCATATCATATCATATACTTAAAAGATAAGTTAATTAAAAAACTAAGATGATGGTTTCTAAAAAAAAAAAAGTAATGTGATGGCTTTACAAAAAAGAAAAAGAAAAAAGTAATTCAATAGAAGAAAAATATGAACAAGACAAAAAAAGGAAAAGTGATGGAAAAACAAGTTGTTCGGCCTAAACCAAAAAGGGGTCAACCAATTCCATAAAGGGATTTCCCCCCTATTGTTTTGTTCCTCATATACCTGATTTGTGCCAACTCTCAATGTGTCCAATCTAAATGAATTAAAAAAACACAAAAATAAAAGCAAACAACAAATAGCTAGGCCTACCTCTAAAATGAATATTTCATCTTATTTTAATTCTAACTACTAAAAGACACATTTATGCCAATCATACAATACACACAACACACACATATATATAGACAATGAAAAAAGAGAGCATGCAATAAGAGAGGGATATAAACCCTAATATTATATTCGATAATTTGGCGAAACATAGATGTAGATAGATAATTGATACTTCTGTTTTAATAATACAAGTTGAAGAACAGAACGGAACGTAACAAAGCGGGCTCCTTACTTGTTAACTCAGTGTCAAGTCTACCGAAATACGGCGTCGTGTCGGGCACTCTTTTACTACTTAAAGCGACCCTTATTTTGGTAGACTTGACGGCCGTCGACAGCCAAAAACATTGGCCACGTAAATTACAATTTTAACCTTTTCTCTCCTTTTGCTTTTTCATCTTTATTTTTAATGCTTTTTCAGTTTTCCCCACTTTCCTTTCACCATGTCTATGGCTTGGAAACGGAGGTGGCATCTTTAAGGGACGGTTCCCCGTTAGCATTAGCGGCGACAGCGGCGGACTGGACGGTCAAAACAGACATGCTCGGCGAAGTGGGGCCCCGAGGGTCGGAGTTGAGTAAAGGGGGGTTCCTAGAGTGAGAAGTGGCGGTGGAGATGGCGGTGGCGAGGGATATGGGCATCAGACACAACCCTTTACCTTGAAGGTACTGCATGGCGGAACCCATGTCCTCCTCCATCAGCTTCGCCACCTGGTGCTCCGTCACCGTCATCCCCTCGTTGTTGTTTGATGATGACGCCGTCTGCGTTCCGTTACCGCTCCTTCCCTGCACATGATTCACAAATCACAACCTTACGTTAAATAACTTATCTAGTATTATAAGGTGTCCTTAATTTAGGTGCTGCTGCTTGCTGACATTGGCTTTTACTACATCTGAATACGATAAAAGCCTTCCTTATGATGATCCAATGAGAATCAAGAATTTTATGATGACTGTATTGTATCCGAAAAAGTAATGTATTTGATCAAGGTAAAAAACAGAAATGTTGCTCTAGTTTGCCCCACAAATTAGCCATGCACTCATTTTGAGCAAGTGAGATAAACCTAAAGAGAGTGAGAAGATGGAATCTGAAAAAGAGGTAGCACGCGTGATACTTTATGGTTTTGTTGTTTTATGATGATGGAGAATTTTGAGAGAGAGGCGAGAATTGTGGGGTTGCTCTGTTTGGTAATCTTCCAGAATTCTTTTTATGCATCCGCGGTTTCTACAATACTAATTCTTTTAGCTTAAGTCAAGCAACTGTCTTACTATATTACTCCATATCTTTATATTTTCAAATACAAACCACTACACCTAATTATTCTTCAGTAATATAATTACCACAAAATTCTTGTTATGAGTGTTTTCTCGAATGATAACTCAAATTCATATAAATATCAAGGTTGGCACTTAGTAGGGTCTAACTTTTCGTAAGACAAGGAAGAGATACTATCTGCCTAGTGGAAGGTAACCTAAAAAATAGAGTTTTGAAAACCTAAACAATGAACAGGCTATATAAGCCACCGTCAAATAATATAAATAGTTCTATATAGAGGTTGAAACAAGTCACTAAAGAAATTATATAGAACACAAATTAAAGGCCACTATAAGAATTAAGGAATACCATGAAAGGAATTAATTGTAATATTAGTGATGAACAGCGTTACCTCAGAAGACATATCAGCGACTAATGGCGCAACAGCTGACGCACCGCCCAATCTACTCATGCTTAGAACCTGTTCATAGACAAAGGATATGGATTCAAGGATTCTACAATAGGTTCTTAAGATTTTCAGGCAAACTACTTTTCATATTTCTAATTAACAACCCATCTTCACCGATAAATTAAATACTACTTTGCCCACAATTGATTTGTTTATACAAATAATTATTTCAAATATCTTATACATCAAACTTCTTAGAACTTAAATTGAGAGAGAGATAGAGAGAGGTACTTTGACTTGGAGCTGTAGGAATTTGACATAGTCGATGATCTCATCCAGCATCGAGGCTTTGTCAGTCTGTCATATCAATAAACTAAATATTAATCACATCTCATCTCCATATAATAACTAGCTTATCCCAAGCAATATTTAATTGATGCTGATCACTTACTACTTAGTTATAATAACAACTTTAGGTAATACTAATGTATCAACTCTTAATGATTATTATCACCAAATTATGATTCCCGTATTATCTTCTTTCCAGCTGTGATTCCATGATCACCTAATAAATTCTCAGTCACCTAATCGACACACATCTCACATGTGATTCGATTTAGTATAAGAGTCCTTCCTAACAGCACGTGAGAATGTAATTTAACACAAAAAATCATAAATCATAAATGTTCTAAAACGAAAAGAGCAAGGTCCCTTTTCCAAATAAGGATAATACTGTAGTTCAGAAGTTCTAGTCCCAATAGCTCGTTTAAAAAGTGCTCTAAAAGATATTACTTGATGTTTGTAACATATGCATATGCGTGCTTGAAAAAGAATATGCAATGTAACCCATTTAACTAATTTAACCAGCATTTATTTCAAAATGGAGTATAATTTACTAATGCCTAAACATTATGCTGTCATTACGAACTGCGAAATTAATGTTCGCTAATTAAGACATTATAATTAAGTTAAACTAAATATAGTTGTCTCAATAATCGTAAGCAATTAATTTGTTGATGGTGATAACGAAGAAGTATGACTGACCTTATTGGCGTTGGGTACGAGCTCCTGCAGCGACTTCATTCTTTCCGCAATCCTCTCTCTTCGTAACTGCCAACATTTCATTTTCAAAATGACACAATATCCGTAAATATCATTAAAAAAAGAATGAATTGAAATATGACAAAAATTGCACTGAAATAAATACAAAAAAACCCTAGAATTGAGTAACCGATTTTGCACTTTGTAGTACGATTAAATAAATATACTCACTCTTTCAGCGATGCTGTGAGGATCAGTGGCCTGTCCTCTCCTGGCCCTCACCCTTTGCCGCGGCTGCCCAGAAGCCCCTCCCCCGCTAGAGCCGCTCACAGCAGGTTGACTCATCGCCTGCGCCGCCGCTGACGGTGTAGTTACTCCGGTGCCACCAAAATTCTGAAAAATAAATATTATAATCGATAATACAATAAATCACTGCATTCAGTTTAATGAGATTTTCGACCACGAAATGGTTGAAATCAAACATAGCAAAAAGAGCCAAAAATTGCATCGAAATGAAATTAATATGAATCAAAACCTGAGGATGGTGGAAATGCTGCGATTGATTTGAGAATTGGCCTAGAGATCCGGTCAATCCGTTGAATAAAGCTTTAAGTGATGCATCATTCGCTTGAATCTGTATTTTAATTCACAGTAAAATCTCATATCTAGGTGAATCATACTTAGTAGTAGTATAAAATTAGGCAAGCAAGGGAAAATACTGACCGAGTTAGTAGAATTGAAACAGTTTCCTTCGACGACGTCGTTATGGTCGCCCTTCGGCATGGAGAGAAGAGCACGTTCCGCTCCGGTGCCATTACCGGCAGCGAGGCCTAACAATTGCTGCTGCAGCATCAACGCCTTGGCAGCGCCGTTGCTGATCTGGTGCTGTCTCAGTTTAGCCGCTAGCGCGACGGAAGAGTGCTCATCCATCTCCGGCGGCAGGTGGTCTTCCACCCAGGGGAAGGCGGCGTTGGCGGAGGACGGCACGGACGAGAGCATCTGCTCGAGGAAATCGTCATGGGACGCCACCTGATCGAACGGCGGAGCCGCCAGCATCTGCGGGAGTTGGCCGCCGTGATTGCGGAGGTCGTGGAGGGATGAGATTTGGTGCTGGTTCAGAAGCGCGTTGAGGTTGTTCATGTCACCAAATTCTCCGTGGATAGGCTGCATGCCTTGGACGATAAATGACAATCGGTAAACCAGAAGCTTAAAATTGGCAGAAAATTGAGATTCGAGCGAGGAATTGGAGAAGGTGTGGAGTGAAAGGAGATGGAGTTAGAGAGAGAAAGAGATGATAGCAGTAGAACCACGGTAGAGGATGGATAATTGGAATGTCTATGGAGAAATGGGATGCGTAAAGCGATATATATACACACACAGTGAGTGAGCGTGGAGAGAGAGAGGAGGGAGTATAAACGTGGGCCTTTATAATTGGGGATGTTATCCTCCTAATTAGAGAAGGACTCGGGTTAGACCGTTGAGGAAATTACGATATTGGGTTCGTTTTGCTACCTTATCTACTTTTTTAGATTCAACGTTTATTCCTGAAAATATATTCAAGCTTTTTTCCCCCAATATTTGCTCAAGTTTACTTGCTGCTTAATTTTCATTTTGTAAAACGTATGGTTAGTGGATCTTGGGAATTGGGCATAACCATGTTTACCTGCTAATCAGCAAATTTATATCAAATCTCAAATTTTATTTACCATCTTATTCAATTAAGCATATTGACTTCATTGAATGATTTTACAATATATAAACAACGAATAATTCCCTTTTATCCTTAATCAACATTTATTTACAGTCATATTAAATATAATTATTGCATTATTAAATCACTTTTATTTAGTAGAATCTCTTTGAAGTCGGAATTGGAATTAATTGTTGATGTTGAGGAAAGAGTTTCGTCCTTAAATTAAGACGAATAAGAGTGGTTGTTAAGTGAGGAGAGAGATCAGTTAGTCCAAAACCCTCGTTCTTTGGCCTACTCTCATCTCCACATGAATGTAGACCACGAAACTCTATTAGTCCAACTGAAATCTCACTTACATCCTTCAATCTTGGATTTAGTTTCATCATTCTATAAATTCGTATATTTGTTGATTAATTAAAAGTTATCATTTTTTTTAAATAAGTAAAAAATATTTTTAAAATATTGACTCTAACTTTTAAAAAATACTATAAAACTTTATTTTTTAATACTCTCTTAATCTTTGAGTCCAATTCATTAAGGGAGGTGGTGTTTAACATGATTAGAGTTGTGAAAGTTATCGGACCTGACCAGCTCGGCCCAACGCAGCCTAGCCCAACGGACCAGATTCATATTTAGTGTTGGCTGAGGCTGATCCAATATTGATCCAATATTAGTTCATAAATCTATTTTCTGAAAGATCATGGCTTTTGTACTTTGGTGGGTCTCCGAGATCCTTTCAACGACTTATATTGTGTTGAAGTAATATCTATATAATACGATCTATTGTGTAAAGCCCGCGATATAAACGAAATTGGGGAAAATATACAAAATGGACAGTTCTTTTCTATTATATTATATAAATTAGTTTATATTAGTATTCGTTAGTTATTTAGTTAGTTAGTGATTCTAGCTTAGTGAGTCTTTTCTTTTGTAATTTAGTGTTAGCACCGATCCTATATTTTGTCATTCATGTGCATTGCGGGTCACGGGGTCAACATGTCAAATCGGCCTATGAATGAAAAAATTATATATCCATATTTATATATAATTCGATCAATTATAGTATTTTCTAAAATTATAACAAAAAAAATTATATTAAATTGTAAATTTAGTATATTACTCATTCCGACCACTTTAGTTGACACGTTTTATATTCAATTAAGTGTATTATAATAATAAAACGTGTTAAGTAAAGTGGGCCGAAAGGAGTACTATATTCTTTGAAAATTTATTGTTTTATCTTAATATTAATTAAAGTACAAAAATAAATATGATAAAATCAAATAAAATGTAATAATTCTAAAGGATATCAAAATATATATCATCATAAATATATATCAATTAAACTACAAGATATTGAAAATATGATCATTGTGAGAGTATCGTATATTAATTAGTGTGAAGTAAAATTAAAATAAAGTTAAAAGTATGACGTACCAAATTAGCCCGAAATCTACCGGGGTTTTGTGGCCCAAAAGCCATAAACCTTCCTAGTCGATGAGTTGAGCTAGTTGGGTCTGAAAATTTTTGAACTTTTATGTTTTGAATCTAACATGACTCAACCCTAATTAATAAGATCATTAAATCGGATTATTTCAAACTAATTTTGATAGCTCTAAAAATGATCGAAGATGTAGTATGTAATTAAATAATGATTCATGACGAGTGAAGCATGTCAATAAATTATTTCTTCAAAGTATTTATTACTTATGTTGATGACAGAAGATAAAAGTTGCCAAATTTGATGTAGTTTGAGTTCGTTTGATCAGAATTGACACATCAATTATATAATAGTATTGTATTAGAAAAGTATTCTATACCCTCAATTATTGGTACGTTTTAACTAAAAGAATTATAAGAAATCATTAGTCAATATACATATAATCTTCTAATTTATTCACATTTATTAATTGCCTTGAAATCATCAAAATGACCCTTGTTATAAAGTCTCATGCTTTCCCAATTTTAAAATTTGGCTTCCCAATGATAAAATTAAATGTCATCATCTCAACATTAAAATTTACAAAAGAGACAACTCCTTTGTTTTAGAAAACTATTCAGACAAACTGGGTAATTAACTATTTTCTATAACACAGTGAGTTATTAGGACTCACCTAATTTTATATCACAATTAATTGAATTAGCCCACAAATTAAATACACTTTGTTTTTTATTTTATTTTTAATTTGACATGATTTTTGGGGGACAGGGGTTGGGTGGGCATATTATAATAACATTACCCTCCTTAATTTTTACATTTGTTTAGAATGTGAAGAGGAAAAAGAGATGGACAAGAAAAGATGTAATGAAATATAATAGTGCAAGTATTTGCCTTGGGATCCAAATCAGTTTGCATGAAGTCCGACCAAGGAATTATCACATTGATTAAAATGTTTGTTCCGTTTTTTTTCTATATATTAATTTGCCCATAAATTGGACTTTAATTTGCTGGTACTATAAGTACAATCTGGACGTATGTAAAACACTGATACTTGTTGTTTTATAGTCATGTTCATTGTATTTATGCCATGATTACTGAGAAGGAATCATATCAAATTAAATAATTAATTAAGAGAGATCTTAATTTTGATCTCGCAACCTAAGCTAATCACAAAAACACTAGTAGTATTTGATTGTCTCAGTCTGGTAGTTCGCTGTCAATTGAATTCCATATATTTGCAGAAACTCAAGTTTATTCGGTGTAAACAAATTTATGTTCTCATAAACTATAATTTTAGGCTTTAAATATATGAACCAATATATATATATATACATATATTAATAATATATGTTCATTTAGGTTAAAATTGAAATTGACAAAGGTCGGAGCATCCACAATGGGAGGCTCTCAAAGAGAGTCTGCTGGTGGCGTTTCGATAATAAAATAAATTTTTTTGGTGTCCACGAATTTTAGGGAGATTGTCTTGTTTTCTCATAGTGACTCTCTAGCATATGAGTCTATCTACTTTAATTTATAATTATTTGATTTATATTTATTTTGAAACATGTTATTAATTTAATTTATTGATTTAAATTTGAAATATAAAATAAATAAATAAATATAAAATTAAATTAAATAAAATTAAAATTACATTAATGAAAACAATTACATGGGAATTAAAATTACATTAATTTAAAAAACTACATTATAAATTAAAATTACACTAATTAAAAATTAAAAAACTACATTTGATGTGTGAACTTGAAATTAAAATGGAGTATTTTTAGTTGAAATTTGGGATTAAAAAAAATAAAATAAAAGGAAAAATCAACAAATAAAATAAAAAATAAGTGGTCTCCGGAGACCCACCCCGCGGTGGCGGACTCCGGAGACCGAGTCTAGTCTCTCAATCCAGAGACCCATCTCTCGAGTCACCTTTACCCCAGCGGCATGCTCTCCCGGAGAGACGCCGCTGCGGGTGGTGCTCTTAGTGTGGAAGAATTTTAACTCAAATTGGTCGAAAAAATAAATAATATATATATATATATAGTATTACCTTCGTCTCATTCAAGATGATTCATTTTTCCATTTTCATATGTCCTATAAAGTTGGCTCTTTTCATTTATAAAAAAAATAGATTTAAATGTATTGGGTAAACAAAAAGAAGGAGATTATCTTAATCTGCATGCCGAAAAGAATGAGTCATCTTGAATGGAACAGACACAATATAAATTTAATTTTTTAGTTAATAAAAAGAACGAAGTATTCCATAATTTAAAAACCTAGTTACTTACAAATCTAACAAAACGAAATTATTGTATTCATTAATTAAAAATATAGTTAAAATTCATTCATTTTTCATATAATCATACACTTAATATACCATCTTTGTCTCATTTGATTAGTCTCAATTTATATTCAAGTGAGTGTATTAAAATAATTAAATGAGACTAATGAAGTGGACCGGGAGAATAAGATAAAATAACCACCCACTATATTATATATACTTACAACAGAATAATTAAGTAAGAATAATCAATCAATGCAAAAACCACTGGATCAAAGATATTCCCTATACGATTAGTATTAATCAATATATATATACCATGTGTCCTAGTCAACTCTTTCGACTTTCTGATGGCCACAATAATTAATTTTGATATTGCAATAGGATCAGGATAACATGTACATACTACTGTATGGGCATATGCACTACCAAAAATATATATTAATTAGAGCATACTATATATTTTGCTAGGTACAGATCCTTCAAAAGGGACTTAATACTTTTCTTATGCTAATTAATAATATATGGATACAATTTTTAAATTGATGCGATCTCACTTATGTACTTAATTTAATTAATTTGGTGGAATCTAATAAAATTAAGATAATTAGGCACTCAAAGTAGGTACGTACTAACAGCTGACTACTTTTGGCCATATAAATTAATTTTGTTTTTATAATATATAAAACAAGTGTTATTGTTATTTAATTAGGATTATCATTGCAGTCGATTGGCCAATCATATTTGGAAAGAATGCCTTCGTGTCAGTAAAATTAATATAAATAATTATTTTAGTATTATCGTCACCTGAAATCAAGTAGACACAAATTAAAACACAATTGATATACGAATTAAAATATACATTTCTTACTAAGTAATATGTTTTTAAATTAATATATCAATACTAGCATAGTACCAATAATTCAATTGATAAATACGTAATAATGCTGTAATTAAAAACAAAATAACGATTTTTTTGCATGTTTACATATGTTGTACTTGATGTAATAAGAACCTACACCTTCACAGAATAATAAAAAGGGTTTCAAATTGCTTTAATATTCATAAGAGTAGGGGATATATGGATAAAATAATAAAAAGAATATACTTTGATTTATTGTTTAAATATGGGGCTGCAAAGTGTAATTTGGGGAATTACATATTTCTAATTAAATATAATGTTTTCATTTTTAGTTTATAGTTTCCGATATATTATACACCCTCCGTCCCACTTATAGTGACATAATTTTCTTTTTTGTTTGTCCTATTGATCTTGGCACATTACTAAAAATGAATTGATATTAGTCTAAATAATTAGGGCATAATCTTATTAACTTACATTTAATTAATTAAAATGTGAAAATTTAAATTTATACTCAAATATCTAAAATATTTAATTAATATAAATTTTAAAAAAACTGAAAATATTTATTATTACATATTTAAAACTCCGTATCAAGAAAAAAATGTGTGATTATAAGTGAGAATATATAATATTATTGAGCCACGGCCCACTCTGTCCGAACATGAGTTAGAAACTGATGGTACTTGCAATAGTATGTTTTTAGATAATCTGGTTTAAATCACGTTGAAATTGTTGTAGGTGACTGAATTAAGAGAATCGATATATATGGGAAGACATGATATGATAAACAAAAAAAAATACTTAAGCGTTTACAAATTAAAATAATCCAAAACTGACCATTTCTTCATTAAGTTTGTATCTAAATCTTTATCAGAAAGTGATCAAAGTAATTCATTTGCATTTCTCATGCACCCACACACAAATTACATTAAAACTGATTTGGGATACTAGGATTTTAAGGATTGTACACACAAAGTGAAAGGCACACTAAAAGTGAAGTGAAACGTAATAATGACATAAAACAAGTGTTTTTATTTTATTTAATCTCACAATAACAACATCTCTAATAAATCCTGGATGGCACGTGCGGCGTTGTTCATCATCCCATGGTGTAAGATGGAGTTGGTAAGTTTATTACAGTGCTCTTCACCTTCGTCATCATCATGATGCTGTTTGTAATACCTTGTGATCCTATTCCGCTATCCTTAATACCCTACAAATTTAATACACACAAGAGATCAATATAACATGAAAATGAAAATGTGTGATATATACTCTATTTATGTCATGTTTTGATCAAAAAACGAGTACATACTTGAAAAGGAAAATGATCAGGGCCACGTGCCGGAGCGGAGTTGATCTGAACGGTTCCGGACTCCATCGCATCACTAATCAACATAGCCTTGTTGATATCTTTGGTGAACACACAACCCTAAAATTAATTCATATCAACAAATTAAACCATGCCACATTACTCATTAAATATAACTTTATTAATATATACATAAAATCACATAAGAATTTATAGTTTAGGAGCCCTAAGGCGGGAAAGGTTGTTATACCTGGAGGCCGAAATTACTGGCATTGCAGTGATGGATCCCTTCTTCAACTGAGCTGATTCTTATGACCGGGAGAACCGGTCCAAACGGCTCCTCCCACGCGATCCTCATATCGGGACGCACGTGGTCGAGGAGCAACGGCCATATGAGGTTCCCCTCCCTCCTATATTCTTGACAAAATGTTGCACCTTTCTCCCTAGCATCCATCACTAGACCCTCAATGAAGTTGGCCGACGATTCCGACACCACTGGAGTTATGTCGCTATCGTCCTCAGGTGTGCCCACTGTCAGTTTCGCCACCTTTGCGTTCACTGCCTCCACCAGGGCGTCAGCCACCGGTTCCATCACCAACACAACCTTGACAGCAGTGCACCTCTGCCCACTGCCATTCGTTCACAGTTTCATACCATCAACTTACATATTAGTCCATTTTGAGTAAACCAAATAGTACTATTAGTACAAGACACAAGATTCTGTTTGATATCATGGAAATGTACCTGTAAGAGAATCCTCCCTTGATAATGTTAGCTGCAACCAAGCTCAAATCGGCATCCTCGAGCACGATACACGCGTCTTTCCCTCCCAACTCCATCTGCAGGGGAATCATACCTGCCTTCTTTGAAATTGCAATGCCAGTGTCGCCACCAGTGAAGCTGAACAAACATTTCACCTAACTCAGTCATCAAATGCAATAAGTACAATAATGATAATCATGTGCTGTTCTTTTTATTACCTAATGCAATTGACACCAGGGTGCATTGTAAGAAAATCACCAATCTCAGACCCTCTCCCTGTGATGCAGCTGATAAGCCCTTTTGGGAAACCAGCTAAGTGAAAGCAATGTACCATGTGGAGACAAGCCACTGCACCCTGAACACAAATAGTTCTCTTTTTTGTAATTCAGCACATAATGAAGTTAGACTAGAAATGCTCGTATCGAGCAGTACCTGAGTTGGGGGCTTGAGGACGAGGGAGTTCCCCGCGATGAGAGCAGGCGCAATCTTGGATACAGCAAGGTTTACTGGATAGTTAAAAGGTGGGATTGCTAGAACAACACCTAGTGGAATCTGCATTATGTACAAGTTAACACATAAATCACCAATATCATAGAACAACAACCAAAAAACAGACATCCTCATCTCCAAGATGAATGTGTATTGCACCTTGGATGAGAGACAGTACTTGGTCCTTTCGTTTCCGGGGAAACTATCGGAGACTAGGAACGTGCCTTGCCCCAAGATTCTTACTCCTTCTTCAGCACAGTAAGAGATCAGATCTCCAGACCTCACAACCTAAATCAAAATCCAAAAGGGTGCTATATAAATCAATTTTCTTCATTACATTACTTAGTAGCACTCAGTACTTGCTTTCACCAGAGTGAATAGGTACCTCAGTGACAGAGTCCTTTGCAGGCTTTGCGATTTCCTTTACCAAAGCCTCAGCTATTGGGGCTTTATGCTCTTTGAGGATGGCAGCAGCCTTGTGGAGGAGCTCTGCACGCTTCCACAACGGTGTTTTCGCCCACGATTTTTGTGCAATTTTTGCTGTTTCCATCACCTTGTTCACCTCCTCTTGTGTACAAGCTGT
Source organism: Leonotis leonurus (assembly GCA_026898415.1). NCBI lineage: Eukaryota > Viridiplantae > Streptophyta > Magnoliopsida > Lamiales > Lamiaceae > Leonotis > Leonotis leonurus. The sequence continues at coordinate 5,687,964 of JAPKLX010000005.1, forward strand.
TTTCAAGAAACAGTAGCCACTGATTTAGCTAGACCAATAATTTCCTGTTGCCCTCAATCTTTATGAATCATGGGAACATAATTTCTTTTTCGTTTAAAGCGAATCTCGAATCAGATGCAAGTTTGTTATCAGATGAGCTTAATCATGCATTAAGGGCATCTCCAGTTTTGCTGATTTCAGTTTACATTCATGCAAATCTTGAAAGCAGATAACACATCTAAATTACTTCATTTCTGAAACATGCAAATACACAGTGCTAATTAATTGCTAAACTGTGTGTGTGTGTTCACCTTGAACTTTGTAGTGAGTCTTTCGTGTAGTGGGGTTGACAATGGCGACAGATTTGGCAGAAGAAGAGTTCCTCCATTCTCCATCGGCATAGTACTTGAAGACACCATCCCCATCAATGATCTCTGCAAAAGCTCCAGTGCCCGCCATTGATGAGCTAGTGCTTCTTCTTCCTGAGTAATTCACCAACTCACACTCGCAGACAGTGTTCTCTTAATTAACTAAAATAGTAAAGAAAAGGAAGGAACGTGTTGGCATTCTTGGAGAATGGTAGGTGCCTGCGTATATGTAGTATCTTTCTGTTTTTGTGGTGGAATAAGCTGAGCCACACTTCTTCCTCCATAAATTTTGGACCATATCTTCCTTTTTATTTTTCCCCTTCGATATTTTCTCCATCTTTTACTATTTCTCTTCTTATTCGGATTTCCTTTTTCATTTCATATTTTTCACTCTTGACCCACCTAGTCTAGCTAGTTGCACGCGTGCTTATTACTAAGTTAATTAAATTGCATTTTATGTTCTATAATTAAATTTTAATTTACTTTTAATTTCAATTTTATACATTTTAATTTAATACAATATATAAAAACAAAGCCTCAATTATTATTTTTCAAAACTGCTTATGGAGCAGTTTTTAAAAGTTATGCATTCATCCAACGTAGATTACTTTTCTCACACCTCTTCAAATATGCATGTTTTTAAGATATCACAAAATTTGTTCAAAGTTGATGTTCACCAATTAAAAAAAGAGAAAGTTAAAATTGAGGTTGAAGATGGTAGCATCCTTCAGAATTCAGATCAGAGGAGAGAGAAGTAAGGAGCACGAAGAGAAGTATGATTGGTAGCACTAGGGCTGTTAACTTTACTGAAAAAACGGTATATCGTATTTACTGTATCGAAAAATACCGAATATAAGGTATACCGTAATTTTTGGTAAGGTATGATACCGTACCGAATTTTTGGGTAAGGTAAAGATATGAGTTTTCCAAATACCGAGGTATACCGTCATATACCGTACCACGGTATCTACCAATTTTTTCGGTATATACCATTATTTTGATGTATATCGATATATATACATATATAAATAATATTATATGTAAATATATATTAAATTTGAATTATAACAAAATTGTTTATTTATAACATCTCGTGTCATTAATACGAGAGTGACATGTGTTATAATTAATGATTTGAGATTTATTCTCTCCGTCCCATTAACCTTGACACACTTTCTTTATTGAGACGTCCCTCTAAAAATGGCACACTCCAAAAATAGTAAAAGTTATCTCTTCATAAAGGTGTGAATCCTACCACCTTTATTACTATTACACTACTTTATACACTTTCTTTAATAATCCTGCTGAAAAAAAGTGTCAATCTTAGTGGGACAGAGAGAGTAGTATACATGTTTTCCTTATATATACCTTAAATCTTGAACATTTATCATGCCACGTGTCACTCTTATGTTAATGCAACACGAGATATCACACGATTTGGCAACATGCAGGGGCGAATCTATTCATTGGCTGTGTTTTATACATTTTTGGTCTCGTTTCTCTCGTGTTTTGGAGTAGTATTTATCGATCAAGTTGATGCTTGGGTCCTTTTTATGTTACATTGTAGGTAAGATCGATATAAAGGAGCTAACAAGGCTCGAGAGGAAAAACGAGACAAAAAGACGAAGAAAGTTGAAGAAAAGGCGTGGAGAAGGCAGAGCGTGGGGCTAGCGAGCGCTAGCCCCTAGCGAGCGCTGGTGCACAGGCAGAACTGGGGGGCAGCGGTCGCTAGCCCCCAGCGACCGCTGACTCCCCTTGCTGGCCCAAGACAGAACGTTGGGGTAGCGCTCGCTACCCCCTAGCGAGCGCTACCCCTCTTCAGCTATTCCTCACCCAGCGCTGGAGCCTAGCGACCGCTAGCCTCCAGCGCTCGCTACCCTGGCGCGATCTTCCTCTTCTATTTAAACCTCCTCGGGGAACGTGGACAAGGGACACTCTTCTACCAGTTTCACTTCACGTTTTTATTTTCTAGTCTAGGGTTTAGACCACGGGAGAAAACACTGTTAGTTTACTTTTGATTTCATTATTCGTTCCTTTCAATTCAAGTTGTGGATTCATTCGTGAGACAAACCCGAAGTTCTTTTTAATGCAGTATTTTTCCTTTCAATCAGTGAGTTCTTTAATTGCTTTCTTTATCGCTTTATGATTTATTTCCTTTCTGCTTTATTATTGTTTAATTTCCAATTCTTTATCCAAACCTTTTCAATTATGTTAATTAATCGATTCAAGGCATGTTTAAATTCAGTTTCTTTAATTCTTCGTTCTTAGATTTAGGATTTAATTGCTTTTTTAATTCTTGCCTAGGTAATTCGTATTTTAAATTCTTTATTTTAATTTGCCTAGATAAAATCCAAAACCATCTTTTATTTGCTTTCTGTTCTGCAACATAAATAAAGCCCTGTTTAGCCTTCCTTGAGATACGACTTAGGATCAACTTACCTTTATACAACGAATTCGTACTCTTGCGAACTAGTTTATTTAATAAACTGTAAGTATATTGGCTGGAAAATTTCCTCGTGCTCAATACTGAATTCCTTTATCGGACAGTGGGTCTGGACTCAACAACGCCACGTACTACAGTTTACAAATAAGTTGGGAACAGGCTGCACTAGGCAGCCCAGTGCAAGCCCAAATTTTTTAGTGTTGTAGATGTATATTTTAAAGGCCCAATACAATATTGGTCCGTCTCAAAAATTTTATGCATGTATAACATACCGTGCTTTCGAAATTTTATTTTTCAGCCTACCCCAATTGCAAATCCTAAATCCCCCCTTGCAGCATTATTTTATTTGCCTGGAGAAATGAAATACACGTTTTGGGGGCCATGTTTGATTCCACTAACTAGTTCAGATTCTTCAGTTATGGGCAGGTGTTCAAACAGTAAATCTAATCTAAATTTCTATTAAATATAGCTCCATTTTACATCAACAGCAGATTCGAGCCTTACTTAGAAAAACTTCTAACAGATTTAACTGCAAAAACTTCTAACCGATTTAGCTGCCGGTGATTAGCTACACCATGAAGACATTAACTCTTGAACTCATGTTATCTCATTCGCATAACATGTATGTAGTTATGTCAATTAGAACTTGTACTACTAACACATTATACTATAGTGACATCAGTCCTAGCCAGGGGCGGATCTCTTTGAGGGCTGCACTGGGCTTCAGCCCAGTGCAAGCCCATAGTTTTCACTTATATCTATATATATATTCAAGGCCCAAGACATTTTAGCCCACCCCAAAAAAAAATGTTAACCCAATTCCACTCTTCTTCAACGCTTCAGCCCAGTGCAATGAAATCTCCTTCATTCTCAGCCCTTCTTCAACGCTCATATTTCAGCTCACAATTCCCCCAATTCCACTCTTCTTTCATTGCTCCCCAAGCTCCCAATCTGCATAACTCAATTAATTAACCTATTCTTCTCAGCTCGACTCCTCGTTTTCTCCAGGTTTTTGTGCTCCTTAGCTTCGAATTCGCAGCTGGAGTCTGGCGTGGTTGCGCTTTGTTGGTGCTCGTGAATCATTTTTGAGGATCGTCACCTCGAATTCTGTAGATCTGGGTACTGATTGCGCCTTTGGTTCTGTTGTTATTTTTGTCTAGTCTGAATTTCTCTTGCTTTTTGGGATCAAATTGCACGCAATCGTGAGTCAACTCATTTTCGATTTGTGGAGCATTTGGATTTTCAGAGTGTTGCTTTCTGATACGTTCTGCGAGTTACTTCTCTTCTTCTTGAAGAACAAATTCTATGATTTTTAGTTTCATTTTTTTTGCTTGTTTGTGAGGAATTGAACTGGGGAGTTTACTTAACAAAGCAACTGAAAATTTGTTGCTCCTTTCTTATTTTCATTTTTGTCCCAGCACTTCCAACGACGGATTGTTGTAAATTTGGGATATTTTCTTTGATTTGATCTTGTGTTGGAAACTGACATGGTTATAGCTTCTGATTTTAGTGGTGTTATGAAATGGTTAAATTTCCTACCTTAAAAGTATTGCAGCACATTATCGAAATTATATGGAATTTGATTTCTTATTGTCTTGGCATTAATTTAATTTAATCATTTACTTGAATTTTTAAGTGCTCAAATTCATTTTTTCCATTAAGAAATAATCATAATAAAATCGCTAAGTGCTAAAAACTTTTATCTGTCATGATAGACTCGGTAATGAATAAATTAATCACGGGCACGTTAACTTGTGCCCACTAATAACGATGAATTTTTTATGCTTTACAGAATTCCATCACTTCAATTATTAAATGGACCACCAACATGCCGCAAAGAAAGGGAAATTGCTCATCTCATCTTTCTTTAAGAAACGTGATAGTCAAGAGACTCAACACAATGAAGGTAGCTCGGAGCCTTCAATGGCAGCCACTCCTACTCAAACTACTCAGCCTTCTTTAACTCCTATAGAGCAAGCTCTTACATCTATTGAGCGTGATCCGGGGAAAAGAAAATAATTGTGGGAGTATCCGGTTAATGCACGAGATGATATAAGACGTGCATATCTAAAAGTTGGGCCTTATCAACCTAAAATGGATGTGTATTCTGTCACAAAGTTTGGAAATCAAAATCGTAGTTTCCAAAAGAAATGGTTTGACAAGTTTCATTGGTTGGAGTATTCAATTACCACAAATAAGGCATATTGTTTTTATTGTTTTCTTTTCATAAGTGATGTTGATATACCCGGGTCTTCTGCATTGGTTAAGGAAGGATTTGATAATTGGAAAAGGATAAATCAAGGGAATAGATGTGCATTTCTTACTCATGTTGGTTCTGCAGCTACATCACCACATGCTATGTGCTTAAGACGTGCCGAAGATTTGATGAGGCCAGTTGGTCACATAGACAAAGTTATGCATTCTCAAGCAATTATTGAGAAGGAGAGAAATCGTCTGCGCTTGAAGACCTCAATCATGAGCCTTCGGTGGCTTGCACTTCAAGGTTGTGCTTTTAGAGGTCATGATGAGTCTTCGTCTTCTTCCAATCGTGAGAATTTTATTGAATTGGTGAAGGCTTTTGCAAATATGAACAAGGAAGTTGGTGAAGTTGTTCTTGATAATGCTCCGAAAAATGCTCAATACATTGCTCCAGAAATTCAAAGGGAGATTTTGAATATTATGGCCAATAGAGTACGTCAAATGATTCGTGAAGAAGTTGGAGATAAATATTTTTGTATTCTTGTTGATGAAGCACAAGATATCTCCAAGCAAGAGCAAATGGCCACTATCTTGAGATTTGTCAATGATCTTGGTATTTTGACCGAACGATTTTTTGCAATTAAAAGTGTTAGTGATACCACATCACTAACTTTGAAAAAAGAGATATGTGGTGTTATTTCTCATCATGATCTTCATATTGAGAAAATGAGAGGACAAGGATATGACGGTGCTAGTAATATGCGTGGTTCATGGAACGGACTACAGGCATTATTTCTCCGAGATTGTCCATATGCCTATTATATTCATTGTTTTGCGCATCGTCTGCAATTGGCATTAGTTTCTGCAGCTAAGGATATCGGTGTTGTTTGGGAGTTTATTTCTCACTTGGATAATGTTGTTAACATTATAACATCTTCTCCAAAGCGTGTCTCTCATTGCACGATGCTCAAAGACATGAAATTCAGAGTTTATTGGCTATAGAGGAGATTGATTCTGGACGTGGTGCCAATCAAGTTGGTAATTTGCAGCGAGCTGGAGCTACACGTTGGAGTTCACACTACAACTCTGTGAGGAGTTTGATAGATATGTATGCTGCAACTTGCAAAGTGTTTGAATGTCTCATTGAACATTCCCCGAATGGAAGATCTAAGGCTGAAGTTCAAGGGGTTTACAAAAATATGGCAAGTTTTGAATTCGTATTCACTCTACACTTGATGCATAAGATTATGAGAGTTACTGATTCTCTTTGTCAGATTCTTCAAAGAAAAGTTCAAGATATTTTGGCTGCTATTGCTTTCGTCTCTACTACTAAGACCATTCTTCAAGAATTGAGAGGAAGTGGTTGGGAAGAATTTCTCGAAGAAGTCAAGATGTTTTGCTTGAAGAATGATATTGATGTCCCTCACTTGAATTCTCCATATAAGGTTGGTCGTTCTCGTGGGCAAACCACAATTGAACACCATTATCATTTTGATGTTTTCAATGGAGCAATAGATCATATCTTAATGGAGTTGAGTACAAGGTTCAATGACGTGTCTGTGGAATTACTTTCTCTCAGTGTCGCCTTGGATCCTAAGGATTCTTTCAAATCATTCAATAGTGATGATATTTGCATGCTTGCGAGGAAATTCTATCCTGAAGATTTCACTGATCAAGATATTGTTTCTTTAGAGTATGAGTTGAGACATTATAAGCATGATGTGATAGTGATTCAAGAATTTCAAGTTTCTACACTTGTTGAGTTGAGCGAACTACTTGCAAAGAGTGGAAGGTCAAAAGTCTATGTTATGTTAACTAGACTAATTCATTTAATTTTGACGTTGCCCGTTTCTACTGCTACGACTGAACGAGCATTCTCCGCTATGAAGCATGTGAAGACGGCACTTCGTAACAAGATAGGAGATGATTTGCTTGAAGATTCACTAATGCTCTATATTGAAAGAGATTTTGTTAAGGATATAAATATAGATTCTGTTATCGATGAATTTTATGTATTGAAGTCCCGCAGGGCACAACTTATGTGAATATTGAAATATTTTGGAGTATATAAAATATAGTGTCTTGGAAAAAAAAAATTCAGCCCACCCCTGTTACAAATCCTGGATCCGCCCCTGGTCCTAGCTCACCACAAAATGCCTTGGGAAGTTTCTCAGCCAGCTGTGGCCTCCAACATTCTGAAATGCTTCTTGGAATTGCATTAGGATCTTCTACAAACTTCTCGGTTATTTCTCCGGAGCCATGATCCAGAATTGTGACTTAATTTTCTTTTGCTAGAATTTCCATGACTGGCTGAGCCCCAACCACACTAAAACGACCCTATAAATGGTAATAAAAGCTCGTTCAAATATGAACAACAAGAATTCACAAACATGCATGCATATAAACATATTGACGAACAAATAAAAAATTGATAAAAACATCTGCAATTCTTACAACACTTAAAAGAACGGAAACCAGGCTCCGCAGATTCAAATAGGAAGCTTGGAGCATCTCGATCGTCCTCTTTAACCAAGCATCGATAAGCCAGCACCACGTCAAGTGATCCGACAATATGCATTTGAACAGTGGAATTAAGTTTCCTTTTTCAGATGCTTCTAGAAATTTCTTCTCATCCACAGACCCGGCTCAATCAAAATCAAGGCTCCGTGCTAATTATAAAATTAGGCCTTTAAATTTTATTAAAATATAATTTAAAAATAATAATATATTACTACAATGTCTTACAAAATATAAAATCAAATATGCAAATAGTTGTGGAATTGATGCAAAACTAGAGGTAGAGGATTGCAAAATGTTCTAAAAAAGATTGTCTCAAATGTTCTAATACAAAAAATAAATAATCTTGATTCCAAAAAAGTCTCTAACTTTACCACAACGAATATAAAAAGCTCTAGAATTTATATCTAATAGTTTTTTTTTACACTCTTAATTTTTTCTTTTCATATTTGATCTATTATCATATCTTTGCCCACGCACATTATTTATATCTATATTAAAACCAAGATCATTCAACTCATTTTGCAAAATATCAAAAAGTGTTCAACATGAGAATAGTCGGCTAGATGCATAACCAGTCCCACGTCGCCCTAAGCATATCCCATACACTACCTTTCCTATACTCGTCGCCCTAAGCATATCCAAAAAATCACTTCTTTATACTCGTGTCCAAAAATAACGTGTCAAATATACAAATAATTTTGAATTTTTAGGATTTTTTTAAAGAGAGAAGATTTTTAAAAATAAAAATAAAGCAATTAAACATATAATAATTCAATATTTGAGATCCCGTCTAAAAGTACATCATTGGAATTTGCCGAGACGGAATGAGACAGCAGAGTTGTCGTTCCGTCTGGAGATGGCGGATGAGGACACCGGAGGCTTGAGAGAGAACGTTAAAGCCTGCATTTGCATATTGGAATTTCTATTTACTTCGATGTGAAAGTGAGAGTTGTGTGAAAGTGAGAGTGAGTTACAATAATATGTTTACAATAATAAATTCATTATAAAACTTCAAACTTTAAGATTTAAGATTTAAGTACTGTATTTTTGTTTTCGATCTTCCGAAAGAAATCCAATTAATTTAAGTACGCTCCTAGAATTTTGTTCATACTCATATTCCCTCTGTCTCGTAGTAAGTGTTACGTTTTGTTTTTTAGTTGTGTCAACATACGTATTACATTTCTTTTTTAAAACAACTTTATTACTCATACAATTTTAAATAATATATATTTGTAACATCATTACACTACTTTTCAAATATCTTTAAATCTCGTGTTCGAAAGTAAATGTAACACTTACCTTAGGACAGAGGGAGTAACTGATATTGTCGTGCTTGTTTTTTGCATTCCAAAGTTAGAATAAAAAGTCAATCCATGTATGGTAAATATAGTAATTCATTTTAGATTTCCTTTCTAATTAATATTATCATAACATAGAATTATCAGTGTCACACGAACTTTCTTTTTAAATGTCACGTAAATTAAATATATGGAACTATCAATATTCAATATGATATATTCAACATGAGCATAAAAGTTTATAAGTTAGTCAGATTTTATCATGATATTATCATATTGACATTATATAGCTTGGTATCGTGTAAAATTAAGTTTTATTTTATGAATGAAATCGTGTGACATTTCGTTACGTGTGATGTTTTATTTTATACCAACAATACATTCTCCATATTTTTTAATGAAAATTAAATTTAATTCTAAATACGGAATGATCGTTATGGTTGAATTAGATTAATCAAATTCAGAACTCAAGTAAATTTTGGCAATTAATATATGAAATGGGAAGAGAAGATTGGTAGTTGTGCAGAATTTTGTGGCCCAAATTTACTTGCTTGTTTTTTGTTATAAATATTGATTGATGCATAGCCACAAAAAATATTGACTATAGAAAACCTACATGATAATGTTTTATTCAGCACACTGACTCAAGTAATAAAAGTAAATATTGGACCACATCTCGTTTGTTGGTTCCCTACTTTGATCATTTAAATAAGATAATTAATTTAAACTTCTCACCTTCTATTCACATTAACATCATTTTTATCATTTCATAAAAATTTCATCACTTCTAAAGTTCTTCTAATTATTACTCAAACTAGTGATTACATAATCAGAAATAGTGAAAATGTGAAAGAATGATAATAAATGAGAGATCATATATAAATATGAAATGAAAATTAATTTTAAGGGTGTAATATTTGTATTTCTTGAGAAATTAAATTCTCTAGGCCTCCTAAATATATGATTCGCAACGTGCGTGCGTGTTTTTTATTTCTTAAAAGGATAAGTCGAGTGGATATGTAGGTGGTGAGTATGCAATGGTGACTGGTGATGGATAATTGTTTTTCTTTCATTTATTATAGACTGCACACGAAAAACATTGTGTATTGATGAATTCCTAAATATTCCCTTTTAGAATTTATATGAAGATCCAATTTTTCAATGGGTCGACCCAGCCCATATTAACTTTGCTAGCCCAAATTGACAACCCAAATACCTCATCGGTCCAGCAAAGAATAGCCCATATTTTAGCTTATTCTCCCACATCGCCTCAGCAAAAGACTCTCGTAACGTTTATAAGCGTGGAAGAAGCAGTATAGTTCGTCCCTTCGGGGACATCCGATAAAATTGGAACGATACAGAGAAGATTAGCATGGCCCCTGCGCAAGGATGACACGCATAAATCGAGAAATGGTCCAAATTTTTTTTTATTTTGAAAATTCTATTCTATATTTTGCAGTATTTGCAAGTCGGTCTACAAATTTCCCATAAAGTAGCAACTGTAAAGAGAAAACATACCTCTGACCTCAAGTCCTTGGGAAATTGATCCTTTGCATTCCATAAAACGTCAATATTATCCTTATTAAGCATCAAAATATTTGCCCTTATCAAAGCAGTTTTAAACATGCATGACACGAAACATCATCTCTTCCCACTCCATATCATCATGCAACCTCATTTATTTACGGAATTAATTTTATTTATCTTTCTGGGGACATTCCAGTTTCGATGGAACTTGCTTTTTCATCCTTAATTGTCTGTGATTCTTTTTTTTCTTTCTTTTTGGAAGCTTTGATAAAAATATTTGCATGTAAAAGATTGATGCTATAATCGGCATATTTTATGAGCTCGATCGATGATTTATCGTAAATTAAGTTTACTGAATCTTACTACTTTTCGGTTATCGATATTTAGAGTATTAGCACAAAAACATGAGGGACACAAACGTAATATATATATATATATATATATATATATATATCATTACTAAATTCCAGCAAATAAAACTAATAAGTAAGAGGATCGAAAATGCTCACCCACCTGCGGCGGGCGGGGTCAATGCGTCCATAGATACCATGTATATAAATATTAAAATTTAATTTTTTTTATTAGTTTTTACTTTTGGATTAGGATTTATTGATTATGTATAGCATAAGTTAATATTCTTAAATATAAAATAATAATAATAAAAATAAATTAATAAAAAATAAAAATACAGTGACTCGCATGTGGTATTGCCACATCAGCCCGTGAGCGCGTTAAGATGTGTCCACCGCGGGCAGCGTAACATCCCTCCTAAAGGACATGATAACTATTAAATTGTTAATAGTTAATCAAACATAAGCTTTTACCAAAATTAGTTTGCAATTTATTACTAGTAGCCTTGTCCACTAAATGCATTATTCTCCACTAAATTAAGTATTTTAACTTGATTAAAAAAACGCAACAATTTTGATATGAATAATTATATTCTCAAAAGGAGATATAAAAATATGAAGTACAATTTATATTCTACTATCATATTTCACAAGTATCTTCAAAATGTGGCTGGTTTTTTCTATTTTATTTTTGTAATATTTATATATATAAATAGATCGTATATATAGTTCTAAATAAGGAAGGGATCTTCACTTCAGTCTTGGTAGTTGGAGCTAGAAATTGGTTTGCTGAAATCATGGAGCAATTGCATGCTTCCAAAATACGTAACTTGGAAACAGTTTATGGCGTTCGCGTCTCCAGAGAAGCTCGCTCTTCCGCATCTGAAATTCTTAGTGGTTCGTCAATTTCGACCCACCCCTCTCACGATGCTGTGTTTTCTTGGTGTTTCTTTTTTGGAATTGCTGATCAGGAAAATCAAATGAAATTGAATTTCTCAGTTGAATTGAGTGTGAAGTGAGGGTTCAAGGCATTATTGGATTTGTATACATAATGCGTATTAAAATGGAACCTGCTTTATTTGTTTTACTTGCGTGAGTTGCTTACACATTTATTCCCATTTAAAAAGAAGTAGTAATGTTTATTATGTGCTTTCCCTTTGCTTCTACATAGAGTATAAATACGACGAGCCATCTCTAAAGGACGTAGATAGTATAAAACTGCTGGAAAGAGCCTGCAAGATATTGAAGACGAATCTTGATAGGGATAAGGATGAAAATCTCATGGATTGGGATGATTACTATCATGATCGTGCTTATGTTGAGGTGATGGAGTTGAGGAAAGAGAAATCTGTTGCTTGCCGAACAGATGTTCTGCCTCGCGTATGCTTTCTATCCTTCTGTTTTCATGACTTGCCTTGTGTATATATGGTCTTGTTTATGTTATGTTTTCTTTCTAATCAGGTAGAGAAAGAATTCGCTAATAGCACGAGCAAGTTGGAGAGTTTTAAGAACAAGTGGTCAGCGGTGCTAGCTAACCAGAGACATGAGTTAGCAAAGAGACCGAATCTGATAACATGTTTGTACAATCAGATACTTCAATTTATGGACATACTTACATCCAATGAGCATGGAGATGCAAAGAATCCCATCCAGTTACTCCAAAAACTCAACAGTGTCATGTTTGAACTTGAACAAAGTGTCCACAGTGCATTCATGGAGAGGCTCGTTGTTAGATCAAGTGAAGTTGTGAAGGTTAAGTTATTCCCATGTGTTGAAATGAGACTGGTTCTCATTATATCCTGTCATTCTTATGCACTTTTTTCACTATTATAGGCAGCAAGTGAACTGACTGGTCTTCCTGAAAAAGCCTTTCATAACCCTTTCATTTTGAGAAGGCTGCTGCCAATTGGGGGTCTAACATCAAGATTATCTGAAAAACTAATTGGGCTGGATGAGGTGATACTCAAAATAGAACATGGCTTATTGAAACAAAAATCTGTCAACGGCCCTCTTGGATCATTTCTCTTGCTGGGTCCTCATGGCTGTGGAAGGTCAACACTAGCAGCATCTCTGGCTGAGGAAATATATGGGGATAGGAAGAGGTTCTTGGAGTTGAATATGTCCGAGTTTGATGACCCAAATAATGTCGGGAGAATTGTTCAGTATTTATCCAGGTTATACAAAACTAGTAGTACGTATAGATTAACCTCGAGGGTTGATTATCCAATAACCTTTTGTTGATCTGTTTCAGGGAAAAAAAAGCTGGATATGTTGTGATGTTTGAGGACTTGAAGATTGTACATAGAAGAAGCTATCAGCTTATCTCACGTATAGTAATGAATGGTAGTATAACTCATGGTCCGGATTCTTTGGATTTCTTTAATGATATAGTTCTTGTCTCAACACGTGTTGGCCATGATTTGTTCACCGATTGCGAATGTCTTCACTCTGGAATGTCGATCCGTTTACGGGAAATTTTAACAAAACCTGCACTCTTTCATGATACGGGTACCAATAACTGTCACCTGCATCAGTTCTATACTAAGGTAATAGTTGCAGTAGCCATTCATGATTACTTCTAATTTCTGTCTAAGTTGACTCATTGCTTTTCTTTCCCAATTTCAGGTTGTAAATGAGTATGGGTTTGAGTTTTTGGATATTTTCACTGACACAATAGTATTGCCTCGGTTAACTTTGCAAAATCATATGGCGATTTCTAGGCTTCAGTTGAGGGAACTCGCCAATGGCATGAGCTTCTCTTTACAGAGGTCAGTTATCTTGTATCCATCACATGCTGCAGTGTCAAACATGATGACGTGTTGTCGTGAAGAGATCTTGCAAGTGAGTAAGCTCCAATATTTCTTATGAACCTTGAGTAGTTAGATTTTACTAGTTTTCAATTCTTTAAATTCATGATTTTGCTTCTGCAGAGAGGTGCACGTGCCTACCAAGATTGGCAAAAAGAGCATCTTCCACCTAGGTTGAGTGGTCTAAAGAATGAGGCAGAGGAGATGCTAATCGTTTATGTTGATATGCTAGTTGGTTTGAAGAACGAGTTAGTTGTGAGAGTTGAAAATGGTACTCATTTTGAGAAGGATGAAGCTCGTTCAAGATTTAGGAAAAGCCTATCTAGTCTGAGGAGCATATACCAGCATGAGAAGCTAGACGCGTACTATATTCAGAGGATACGATTGAAACTATCGTGTTTGCGTGAGTTGTTAAGTACGAAGAGTGGAGAAAACATGGCTCGTGCTATTAAAGAATGTGAAAGTGCTGTTACATTAATTGATGACCTCTCAGAGCACAACAATCTGGTATTGTGTCACTTACTTCTGCCTTCCTTAGTACTGTCTTAATATCTTTTGTAACCATTCAAATCTCCTATAGGAGGAAATGGATGAATTGGGTGATGACTCGGAGTCTTCCTCCAGCGAGAGGGAAACAAAACGTACAAGAATCTGTTTGGATGAAGTTACTACAAAATTGGAAAGTTTAATAACACGGCAAGATAAAGCTGCTCAAGTTATTACTGAGGCTCTTTTGAGGCAAACTAAGGAGGAGAGTAGTTATCTGCCTGAATCATTTTTGTGCTTAGGTCTTACGCCTGAAAGTAATGAGCAACTTGAACAGAATCTTGGGGAGTTGCTGTTAAAAATCGACCTATCGATATGCAAAGCACCAGATTCATTTTTCAGGTAGCAGCAGTCTGTTTTATTTTTTCATACTCCTTGCTGATTGTAGTACTTGATCTTGTTAACCTTTGGTCTTTATTGATATGTCGATTTGTAGTAGTGCTTACATTGAGAACACTAACCTGCTGCTGGTGGAGGTGGTGAGCAGAAATCCTCACTCAGTTGTTGTATTCCATAATCTTGAGATTGCACACGTTTCTGTTTATAGTGCAATCATCTCGATTCTTGATTATGGAAGGGTGAAGGATGATTTGGAGAACGTAACGAGCTTTGAGAGCTGTGTGGTTGTTATTATTTCGAACCATGGGAACAAAGAGATCATGAGTAAACTCAACAGGGAGTACCCCAAAACAATCAATATTGATCTAAATGAATGTGTTGGAACCTCAACAACACCTAATAGAATGGTAAGAAGAAGCTTGTTCTTGGAAGTATCCACCAATTCTTTTCAAACATGATAGTGATTCTGTGGTGCTGATGATGCAGGAGACTGGTGCATTGGGATTGAGATTTGAGGTTCTGAACAGGTTGGATCATATGCTGATATTTGATCCTTTTAGTGATGACCAGCTTAACCAATTTGTGATGTTGGCCATGAAACCATTGGTAGAAAAAGAACACTGTTTGTACAAAGCATTTTCTGATTTGATAAATATGAAGAAACAAGGAGAGGAGGAGACTGAGGAGGAAATTATGAAGCATATTGAAGGAGCTCTAGGACAAGGAATCCTTAAAATCAGGTAGACTTTTAAATTTCTTACAGATCCTCTTTTTTGGGAATATTTGTATATTTCATTAGTTTTGGGATTGAAGTGATATTCATACATACCTAGAAAGGAATAACAGATATATCACTAACAATAGTGATGTATCATGTAGCACAAGAAACATATTGTAATATAATTGTCTTTTTCTTGTTGCACAAATAATAATATTGGCGTTTGTCATGGAAATGCTCAAAATGCAACAATATGAGAAAATAGTATGGATGTGTTGGTATTATTATGTAGAAAAACCTACCTTGATTAACTTGTGAGTTGTAGACAAAAGAGTGCATGTGTTGGTTGACAATGATTATGATAGAATAATCATATTGGTCATTGAGTGAGATCTATATTATTATATACTAATAATGATTATGAGAGCTAATGGCAAGAAAAGTAAGTACATATATTATGCTTTATCTATTCATCTTCATCATTATTAATGCACGGGAAGTTGAAGATTGAATCCACTCTCAACTCAACAATGACCGCAAATCATCATGATAATATATTGGGTGTAACATTTTGTGTTTTCTTTATTTTAATTTGAAATTGGAATCAATCATTTATTTTACGTCTTCAGTAAAGATGGTAAGTTTTGTTTACTAATATACCCTCTTGCATTATAAATAAGTTGATGCATTAATTAAGATATATTTTTAAATTAAATCTGGATGGTTGTATCATTGTTAATCAATGATTCTATAATCTTCTTATTTTCTACATAAAAATGTCTTTTACCAAAACCACTCCATATGATTTTTTTTTTCTTTTATTGCATGCATGCTTTCTTAACCTGCACATGCACTCGTATAAAATTATCCACACACTTTTTCTTTGCTTTCCATTTCGCCATGCTTTGAAATAATTAACGTATGTGGAATTAAACAATTACCTAAATAAATTTAATTTTTACGCATAAATTAAATTAAAGACTCTTTCTTTTTGGGGGAAATTAATGGATTGTGTATCGCGTTTGTATCTATAGCTAGTCACATCATCGATTCACTATGTATACAACATGGTTAATTTGCTTGTTTGGATAAATCAAATTTAATAAATTAATAAAAATGGCTGTCAACTTTTCATTTCCATGTTTTAATTTTTTATATATTCTCCTCGTACAAATTTATGTATCATAATTATATAAGCCAAAATTAGTACAGAAACAACACCTCAGTTACGAAAGATATTTATTAGTTTGGGTGGAAAAAGTAGAGTACAACTAATGATTTGAATAAAAAAAACATAATAGTCCAAACAAACATAGAATGATTAAAAAGTTGCAATTTGAAGAAGTAAGAATAAGAATAGTGAAATGAAATGATGAGAGCAAGTGGCAACCAAAGCTTAAGGAATACGATGTTCCAAACATGGACGTTAAAGTAGTTGGGAAGTTTCATGCTTTGCTTTGGTTCCCTTTTATACATAAATCTCTCCCACCAAAGTTACCATATTTTAATCAAATAATGGAATAGAGATAGTATATTTATTGATGAAAAAAAATCATGTTTGATAAATAATGGAGTAATATATACCATCCATATATTTACTTATTTAACAAAAAAAAATTACGTGAGAAACGAAAAAATATTTTAATTATGCAGGAATCAATAATTAATTATTGTTGATCATTATAAAAATTGATCCAAAATAATATTATATTACATTATGCATAGAATATACTCTCTTCATTCTATTTATCTAGACGTACATTTTAACCAAAAGACTTTCAAAATTTTAATAAAAAAATATATTTATACGTAATATAGTAATACATTTAGTTCATACCTAATATTTACATATGTTATAATTAATCAGATTTTGGAACAGTGACGACTCTATATATTAAAAATAAATTTATATTTTGAGTTAATACACTTACTTCTATTATCTTTTTAATGTGAGCACCAAATATTAGTTGGTCATGTACTATCATTTTGGTCAATGAGATTCATATACTAGTAATTTTATTCTATTTGTT
Source organism: Leonotis leonurus (assembly GCA_026898415.1). Taxonomy (NCBI): domain Eukaryota; kingdom Viridiplantae; phylum Streptophyta; class Magnoliopsida; order Lamiales; family Lamiaceae; genus Leonotis; species Leonotis leonurus. Next base: position 5,705,088 of record JAPKLX010000005.1, read on the forward strand.
TTTTACAAAATTACCAAAATGAAGTCCAAGAACCTGATCTTAATCAAATAAAGTACATGTATTTAATTATAAAGCACCTTCAAGTTTTCGAAAAATGTCGTATTCGTTGGTGTAAGCTCTCTTCCTAAAAGTCATGGGTAATGCATGTGATGTTAATAAAAAGTTATTTTCCCACAATCAATTTTATAATACAGGAATTAAGAGGACTAGTTCCAACTTGCAAGCAATTACTCAAACAATTTACTTCAATTTTATGTGTTAATAAGTGTTTATTTTCTTATATGTTGGTGTTGGTACTTCTTATATGACTAATGACTAAAATAAAATTAAATGCAGAGAATAATTAAAGTGCGAAGTAAATTGGGTACTTTTTATAAAGCGAGTTAAATAAATAGAAAAGCATTCTTTCTTAGTTGCCCAATATCTAAAGATTCAAGCAAAGTCAACCCAACTGTTCAACTCCAATCTATTTCTTTAAAAAACTACTGAAATTTTACCCCTTCTATTCTGTATGAAAATATTCATATTCTTTTATAGTATATTTTAGGAAAATTATGAACCAAAGTCTTTTTTGCTAAAGCAATTTGATACCGATTACAGAATGATTCTAATATACAAATATAACACGAATTTTTACTATTAATGTGATATTTCCTTTCGGAATTTATTTTGATTCTTAATTACTCAAGACTGGAGTATTAATTACATTACCATTTTTTTCATCTAGTTAAGGAAATTATTAAACACATGATTAATTTCAGCATTCATTGAATTTTGCTCCGATAATCACATTAATTTTGATTGCTAATCCAGAAAAAGATGTGTTTTTTCCTTCAATATTTTAGGCATTTATTAAACCCAACTTCTAGGGACTCATCATCTCATCCTCATACACTGAATTTATTTTTAACACCAAATCATAGTTGACTGTAAAGTTTGAATACTCACCCCACACAACTGTTGTAACCCACCATTTTTAATTTATTGCATTTTAAAATGAGAATTTGCAAGAAGTTTGATGTTTCCATGTTTCTTTGTCACTGACCGAAAAAGGGTAGTCAGTTAGTACTGTTTTTTCGCTCTTGTAGGGAAGGAAGGCCACCAACTGACAGATAGGTATGCTCGTTTTCACTCTATTGCATTCACTCTTCTCTCTTCAGAGTCCAAAGAATTTCTCATTCTCTCTTTCTGACCATAATTATTTTGCCTCGCATGCTGCTGTTTTCTAGGGGTTCTGTATCTTCAAGTTCACTGTATCTGTTTGTGGCGGTGGCGGTGGTGGTGGTGGATTTATTGGTGTTTGCAGCTGGCAGAAAGATGGTGATGCAAGTTTCTCGGTCTTGAAAGTGTGAAAGCAAGGCCTTCTGGGGTGGTGGGAAAGATTTAATTAATACAGTTGAAAATTTATTGGATTTTTAATTATTTGGTGTGATTTTAGCCATTCCAAATTTCCAATAGATGGGTTTTGAAACTATTGGTTACTTTTTGGTGGTGAGTCTGCTATTTAGGCCTTTGGTTTGCCAACAACCCAATACAGATGAGTCTTTTGTTCTTGAATTCTTGGATAAAATGGGGTTAAATCCACCCAAAAGTTATGGTTTCTCTGGTTCATTCTGTTCGTGGAAAGGTGTGGTTTGTGATGATGAGGGAGCAAGTGTTGTGAAACTAGAAGCTTCTGGACTGGGTTTAACTGGTGCAATTCCTGATATAACTGTTGGGAAGTTAACAAAGCTTGAATCTTTGGATCTTAGCAATAACAAGATCGCTAGCCTCCCTTCTGATTTCTGGAGTTTGGGCTCACTCATAAACCTTAACCTCTCACACAACCAAATTTCTGGGAGTCTTTCTAGCAACATAGGCAATTTCGGGCACCTCCAAAGTTTGGACCTTTCATTCAACAAATTTCGTGGGAGTATACCTGAAGCTATCACCTCTCTAACCAAGTTGCAAGTTTTGAATCTCAGTCACAATGGGTTTGAATCCAATGTCCCATTAGGCATCTTGCAGTGTCAGTCTTTGGTTTCAGTTGATCTCTCTGAGAACAATCTCAATGGCTCTCTTCCTAGTGGATTTGGTGCTGCATTGCCACAGCTGAAGTTCTTGAGCTTAGCAGAAAACTTGTTTAAGGGTTCTATTTTAGGTGTGTTTGCAGGGCCTTTGGAGGTGGTTGATTTGAGCAGAAACCAGTTTGAAGGCCACTTTCCTCAGGTAAACTCCACTTCCGCTTTCAATTGGTCGAATTTGGTGTATTTGGATATCTCTGAAAACGAGTTGAGTGGAGAGTTCTTCAATGCCTTCAATCATTCTATGAATCTCAGACACCTCAATCTTGCTCACAATAGATTTACCAAACAACAATTCTTGAATGTTGATGTCCTCACACATTTAGAGTATCTAAATCTCTCATCCACCAGTTTGATTGGTGAAATCCCTAGCAATATATCGAGCTTAGCTAGTTTAACAACACTTGATCTTTCCTATAACCATCTCAGTAGCTACATTCCTCCCATTGTGACAAAGAATCTCAAATTCCTCGACCTTTCTCACAACAATCTAACAGGCGATATCCCATCGGTGGTGGTTGATGAGCTAGATCATATGGATAGCTTCAATTTCTCTTACAATAACCTTAGCTTTTGTGCATCCCGGTTTTCGCCCGAAACCCTTCAAGCTTCCTTCTTAGGATCAACTAATAGCTGCCCCATTGCTGCCAACCCGGACTTCTTTAAGAAAAAAGCTTCGAAGCATAGAGGGCTAAAGATTGCTCTGGCTTTAACCATCTCTATGGTGTTTCTCCTCGTGGGGTTGCTCGTTCTAGCTTTCAGATATCGTAGAAAAACAAGAATGTGGGCAGTGAAACAGAACTCTTTCAAGGAGGAGCAAACGATCTCGGGGCCCTTCTCTTTTCAGACAGATTCAACTACTTGGGTGGCTGATGTTAAGCAAGCAACATCAGTGCCGGTTGTCATCTTTGAGAAGCCGTTACTGAACTTCACATTCGCAGATTTGCTGACTGCAACTTCTCATTTTGATCGTGGCACTTTGCTGGCAGAAGGGAGATTCGGGCCTGTATATGGTGGAGTGTTACCCGGGGGGAATATCCACGTCGCTCTCAAGGTTTTGGTCCACGGTTCCACCATGACAGATGAGGAAGCTGCTAGAGAGCTCGAGTATCTTGGTAGAATAAAGCACCCTAATCTTGTTCCGCTAACTGGTTATTGCTTGGCTGGTGAGCAAAGGATTGCTATATATGATTACATGGAGAATGGGAATTTGCAGAACTTGCTCCATGATCTGCCCCTTGGTGTTCAAACTACAGAAGATTGGAGCACAGACACATGGGAAGTCGAAGACGACAATAATGGGATACAAAATTTGGGCCGGCAAGGGTCACTAACAACATGGAGATTTAGGCACAAGATCGCGCTTGGCACAGCTCGTGCACTTGCGTTTCTTCACCACGGCTGCTCTCCTCCTATCATCCACAGAGACATCAAAGCAAGCAGCGTGTATCTGGACGCTAACTTAGATGCTAGATTATCAGATTTTGGGCTCTCGAAGATTTTTGGGAATAGTGTTGAAGATGAGATAGCTCGTGGATCGCCAGGGTACGTGCCACCCGAGTTTCTTGAGGTACAAAGCGGCTCACCCAAGGCTCCAACACCGAAATCAGACATATATGGATTTGGAGTGATCCTATTTGAGCTCATTACTGGGAAGAAGCCAATTGAAGATGTGTATCAAGATGAGAAAGAAGGAAACTTGACTAGTTGGGTGAGAGGGTTAGTGAGGAGGAACCAAGCATCACAAGCCATCGATCCAAAGATACGCGGAACAGCGCCGGATGCACAGATCGTCGAGGCTTTGAAGATCGGATACCTTTGCACAGCTGAAATCCCTTCCAAGAGGCCAAGCATGCAACAGGTAGTTGGCCTGCTCAAGGACCTTGAACAAATTACACACTAAAGCGATCACATTTAACATGATTATGTTTTTTTTATTTAAATTCTTTTTTCTTTTGTTTTTTTTATTACCATGAGTAGATTGTATAGCAGCCTGAGTTTTGCTTTCAAGTCTCTCAGTGTCCATGATTGTGTTTGTTTTGTGGCTGAAAATATCTAATGTTACTCAACCAAGTTTGGTAACTCAGAATTCTATAGAAATCAATCAAATTTTCCATTTTGTCATGTCTTCACTAATTTGGGTTTCAATGCAATAGTTACAAAGGATCCATTTTCTTGATATAAATGACACTTATTTGGGGTGAAATTGGTTGATTAATCTCAATTACCTTATAAACCCAAGAAAAAAAAGGGTTAGTAAATATTGATTTAAGTGTGTCTATACTTGACATTTGACATGTGTTTTTCTATTTAATACTGTCATTTCCCAATCACACTAAAGTCATTAGCTCAACATTGCCAACTTTTTCAAGATTGCATAAATTATTTGATACAAATAAACAATGGCACTAGCTTCACAGTAGATAATATTCAAATAGAAGTAAAGTTGACAATTGACAACCTACAATAGCTAGTGTATATATACTAATGTGTAATTATTGAGACAAAAACACTCTACCAAAGTTTGTCTTCCAACAATTAAGTTATGAAATGTGGGCTACTGTATATACTAATGTGTAATTATTGAGACAAAAATTTGGCTTCTAGCATAGCTCTAGGTGGGATGAGAAATTTTCAATAATCATTCTGATTCCTGAAAATAAAATCGATATGTGGAGTAATTGCTGAAGTAGCCCTATTATTTTTAATTAATTATATTTGCATTATTGCCTTCTAAGGTCATTTTCAATCTCACATGTACATTATCTATTTAGAGCATTCATATTGGGGAACTTAAAATTTGGGACTCTTATTGATTTTTCTTGTGCACTTTTTTATGGCCTCGTTCAATTGCACTTTCAACAATTAAATATTATTTACTTTTTGACATTAATTTTATTAAAATAAAGTGATAATAATCAAAGGTATTACTTTTCGATATATGTAAAAATACCACAAATGTGTGATCAATTGTATTTAATTAGTGTATGTATTTATAAGAGTTAGAAGGAAATACACCCAAAAAAAAAAGAGAAAATGTTGGGGCTCGCAAGTATAAAATTCTCACACTTGGACATAATTATTTATTTGTTTCATGTGTTTGGTAGTACCACATGTGTTTATATTAATTTTCTTCTATAAAGGAATCCAAAAAAAGGATTATTTTTTATTGCATGAAAGAATGGAGGAAACTTTACACGTCTATAATGAGATTATCTACTTTTTAATGATGTAATATTTTTCTATTCCATCAATAAAATATTACTCCCTCCGTCCACCAATGTTTGTTACATTTTAAACTTTCCATTTATATAACACACACTTCAATTAAATAATAATAAAAAGTGGGACCCAAACTCCACTAACTACACTCTTTCACCTAAAATCAAAACACTACATTAAAACACGTGGCGGGTCAAAACGTAACAAACAATCGTGAACGGAGGGAGTAACACGTATCATGATTAGATATCAAAATGTATAATATATATATAAAAAAAATATTTCTTAAAATATTACAATATTATGCAATAAAATATGTGGACTGATATATTGTCGGTATACGTTAGCTTCCTCACTTAATCCTTCCAAATACATCTCTTTCTCTCTCTCACTAGCATTTACTTTCTAACTAATTTAGTTTTATATGTTAATATTTGGGATGGCAACGGAGCAGGTATGGGGTGGATTTTGCTTTCCCATTCTCATACTCATTTCATAATTTAATCTTCATACTTGTTATGTTACCCGTTTAAATTGAGACGAGATCGGGACAGGTATTATCCAGTGGGGGAGGGATTCCCATCGGGTACCCGTTAAACAATAAATTTTCATATACACAAGCATATTAAAAAACTATTATATCAAATATAAAATATCTATAATACTGAAAATATATAATAGTCAAGTTCACCATATAATATATCATAATTTTCAAATGTAACTAATACGAAATTTATACTACCTTAACTAAACTTTTAAGTGTGATTATATAAAAAAAAATATAAATGAATAATATTATTGGGAGTGAGTTCCGATACACCTGTACGCGACCCGAATCCGATACGGGTATAAGCTTTAAAACCCATACCCGCCTCTAACCTAAAGTTGTGTATTCGTACTTGCCCCAATAAGATCGGGTACCCGCAGATAATCGAATTCGCAGGTAACTTTGCCATTTCTAGTTAATATCGATTGTGATCGCTTTCGTCATAGACTAAAACCACACTTTAATTTCATTCATTTAAAAAAAACATATCCGATGTCTAAATATTTATAATTTTTTTTTTTTTGAGATTGGAACAAGTTTTAAACAAAAGTATAAAACTGGTTTATGACTTTAAGTACACATGTGAACTAAATTGTAAAATAAAATTTGAACCTATTTGTTTTGTGAAGTTGATTTTATGAAAGAAATTCTCTAAAGTGATTTAGAGACGAGAATAATAAATGCCCTTCCTTCAATTAAAAGTTAGTGGTTTCTTTATTCGTAAGTAAAAAAATTATCGATAATATTTTCTCCGGTCCCATTAAAACAGGCCAATTTTAACCTCCCATAATAAACTGTAAAGAAAATGTACTAACTACTAATTAACCCACAAGTTCAACAAAAAACCAAATAGGCCCATTATACTTGGTCTTGGGCTCGACTACAAAATGGTAGCAGGTAATCTGGTTATTTTTGGGTATAACAAAGTGTATTTTTGTTTCGTATATTATTTTTTTATTCGTATATGTGTTAAATAAACAATAGTGATGATAAATAATAAAGTAAAAGGTTTGTATTAGAAAATTAATTTAACACTGAACTGTGGAGAAATATCTAATAATCAATCAACGTGTATGCTATACAAAATAATTAATATAGCGACGTGAGGCGGAAAATTGTGGAATAAGGAAATGGAATTTGGAATCAAAGAAATTTAGTGGGTCAGGTCAGGGCATCTCATTCCTTATCCAAACACATTAATAATTAATAATTGATTATGAAAATGGAAAATTTCTAAAGTAGCTTAATTCTTACGTTTATAATTTTTGAAGGAACAAATTCGAATTATTTTTGGGGAGGAACAAATTCGAATTGTTTGTAGAAATTTTGACCTCTGAATATGGGAACAATATCGCCACTATAGAAACGACTTGAATTAGTTCCTATAATATTTGGGACATAATTGAATCACAATTTGCCCTTTTAAGAATTGCTGTAATTGTGTAAGGATGATCATGTTCTTGTTCTAAATATTTGGAACTATGGATTAACGTTCCAAATCATTGATTTATCAATATTTATTTTAAAATATTTTTTATATTTAATTTAAATATATTTTATGTTACATTAAATTATTATTTATAATTTATAAAATTATATTTTAATTTGTAAATTTGTATAAAATTATACTCCCTCCGTCCCGCTAAAAGCGCCACAAAGGGATCGGCACGGAAATTAAGAAACTAAAGTGTTGTGTGTGAATAAAGTAGGAGAGAGGTAGTTTAAAGGTAAAAACTTTTCCTTTTTAAGAAAGTGGCCACTTTTAGTGGGACGGTCCAAATAGGAAACATGGCCACTTTTAGCGGGACGGAGGGATTATATTATTTTCGTCTCTAATAATGACATGTTATTTTTTGGGATGCGTGTTAAGAAATTTATTTTTATATGGAAAAAGTGGTGAATGACAAACTTTTTAAAAATAAAATATTTTATTGATTGAAAACGAATAATTATTATTAAACATACCCATATATTACAATTTAAATTTTACTACAAACAAACTAAGCAAACGGCATTGAATAGTGATAAGTGATAACCACAACTCCAACCACCCCACCCCATACCCGCACAAAGGATTCTCATAAATTCTTTCTTCAAACAACAAACCAAAAAGTAAAACACTAGAGAGAGAAGAGAGATGTCGGACGAGGAGCATCAGTTCGAATCAAAGGCGGATGCAGGTGCGTCCAAGACCTACCCACAGCAAGCTGGAACCATCCGCAAGAATGGCTACATCGTCATCAAAGGCAGGCCTTGCAAGGTTTTCCCCCTTTTCTCTTGTTTTTTTTAGGGATTTTGATTCCTAGATTCTATCTTTTGTGGATCTTTTTGTTTATTTTGAACTGGCTCCTCTTAGTTTCATCAGATCTCAACCCAAGCTATTAGTCGATGCCTTGATGCGTTTTAGGGTTGATTTTCGGGTTTTAAGCCATTAATTTGCTGCTTGATTTATTTATAGTTGAATATGTTGTTATGTGGTGTGCTGAAGAGTACTGTGAGGTAGTGCTTTATTTGGATTACCTAAAAATTTCTAGTGTAACAAATCAATTGCTAAGAACTGTGTGCCTGTATTTTTATTTACTCTTTCTTAACATTAAGATTTAATTGGAGCAATTTATGTGCTGTAGAAGTGCCTTCTAATAATGTTATTTGAGTTGCCATTTTGAGACACACTAACTATTTTGATTGTCAAGCTCCATATTCAACACACCCACCTCTCCAAAAAGTATAAATATTGGTTTAAAGATAAAATAGTGTTTTATCTGTATTGATTTTGTTTGAATTGTTTTTCTGTTCGATGATGAACTGATTTTCTTTAAAGTATTTCTCATAATCTTTATTCTGAGTCCCTCTCTTATTACTATTTTCCTTTAACCTGGATGTAAACGATGATATGTTCAAAAACAAAATCTTTGATCCACAGCCAATGTGCTTATGAGTGTTTATTCTCTAATACAGCATTGGCATTTCCATGAACATGAACTTAGTTAATTATTTGAATAATGTGCACTTAGTTTTGATTAATTTGGATGATTACGGCAATTGCACCACGGGATATGCATCTTTTAACTTCCACCTTCCTGTAGATTTGCATTTGAGATCCCTACATCTTGTGCAAACTGGCTCTGCTTTTGTATGATTTGTTTGTAGTACCTGTTGTATATATGAATTTTGATCGTCAATACTTGAATAGGTTGTTGAAGTCTCCACTTCAAAAACCGGTAAGCACGGTCATGCCAAGTGTCACTTCGTGGCCATTGACATATTTAATGGCAAAAAGCTTGAAGATATTGTTCCTTCCTCCCACAACTGTGATGTGAGTTCTTGCTTTATTGTTCCTTATTACTGTCCATTTTAGTTTTGACTTCAAGCTGAAAACACTTTCTTTGAACTAATGAAAAATGTGCAACATTCTGATTTTTCTTTGTACTTTCTTCAGGTTCCCCATGTGAACCGTACTGATTACCAGCTCATCGACATCTCTGAAGATGGTTTTGTAAGTTATTTTTCCAAAGAAATGTCTCCATTAACTTTGATTATTCTGTACTAGTACTACAACTAGAATATGGTGTTTTTATTTGAAACTGGCTCTGGCTGTTTCTTTCCTTGCTTCAATATTTCACAGATTTAATATTGTCCTGTGGTGTCTCGGACCCCTGGTAATATAGTATTATTACTTTTCAAACTTAGAAAAAGGTATTCTACGAGAATAGTTCGAGAAATGCCAAAAAAAGAAAAGTTACATCTTCTTCCTTTGTTTAAGTTTATGACATAATTAGCATGCTATTTGTTTAGTACATGTGAACTATGGATTTCTATATTGTTAGCTGCCTGGTCATGCTTTATAACTCTTGCCCTTTATATACTTGTTATACATCTATCTAGGTTTATCACAGCATTCTACGAGATAAGTCTCGTGTAAGAAGCTGAGACTCTAGAAGAGAAACATGAGGAAATAGGAATAACATCATTTGTACTATCAACAGCTTCAACTCTCTATTGAAGCTTGTTGCTCTCTATTTTCTTGATAGAAATCCTAAGCCCTGTGCTTTGCAATTCTCGTGTTGTAGGTTTCACTTCTGACTGAAAATGGCAGTACCAAGGATGATCTGAGGCTTCCTACCGATGACAGTCTGCTTAGCCAGGTAAGGCAAAACTGATTCACATTAAGTACTTGAATTGAGCAGTGTGGAGAATTCACTAAGGCGACAAATTTTGATATTTGTCCATTATGTGCAGATTAAAAGTGGTTTCGAGGAAGGAAAGGACCTCGTCGTCTCTGTCCAGTCTGCCATGGGGGAAGAGCAGATCTGTGGCCTGAAAGACATAGGTCCTAAGTAATATGTAGCACATATTTTTGCAATAATCCTAAGAAAAATCCTGTTACAATGTCTTAAGATTGGATTATCTAAGTTTTTATATGGTTTGTAATGATGAAACTGTAACCTTTTCGTGAAAAACTCGGTTTATAATAGACCTGTTGTGTTTGCAATTTGGTTGTGTATTATTTGTGGTTGGAATTCTATTGCTTTTATGTTTCCCTGTATGGATCTTGATTTTGTTTTTTTACTTAGTGCACTCTATTTATGCAATGATCTTTTTTGTTTCCAACTTTTTTCCAGCTAAAATAGGTCTAGTTTATGGTTGCAGATGAAGGGTGGAAAACATTAAATAATGGCAACACCTTTCATTAATTTATAGTGTTAAACAATCAAATAGCAGTTCACACAAGGCTGAAATCTATGATCTGCAGATATATATTCAAGCCTATAAATAATTATATATCACTACACGAGGTAACACGAGGCATTAACCTATGCTCGTGAGGAGTCTTTGTTTATATTGCAGTTCCCATAGATATAAGAAGCGAATCCCCAGAATGTGACAACCAAAGATAAAATCTTGAAACCACTCATGGGATCATGCAGTATGGCGACGGCCGCGATGCTTGTGAGAGGCACTCTTATCGAGTTGAGAACGCCGGCTAGCACAGTCGATGATAGAAACACCACGGCCGTACCTCCAAGAATACCAAGTTGAAATGTAATGACACCCCATACCAGAACTGATATGTACGCACTTCTACCACCTTTAAAAGTTGCTGCCTCCGATGCCATGTTTTGGAAGTCATTATTGATCACGAGGCCTATTGTCGTGAACACGAAACCTAACATAGAAACCATCACTTGCTGCTCCAGAACAACGTGAAAGGATCTCCTCCCTAGCTGGTTCACAAAGACCAGCTCTGAGAGAGCAAATATAAGACCGTGCAACACAGATCCCAACACGTTCCATATGTATCCCAGCGCGTATTGCTTATCTGTAACGTTTCCATATCTATCCGAATCTGAGTCTAAAGCGATGATCACCATTGCAGCAGTGATGATCACAATCGCGTTTATGATGGAGGCATTGATCTTGTTCTTGACTAGAAGGTACCCAAAGAGTGTTGAGAAGATCAAGGATGTTGATCCCAATAGAGAAGCAGTGGATGCAGGCAAGTAGGCGTATCCATACGCGTACATGAGATTGTCAGCAGCACTTAAGAAACCCAAAACAGCATAAGACACGACGAGTTTGAGAGTCAGAGGGGTCGGAGATATTCCCAGTATGAAGTATGTAGGGATCAAGACGAGTGCGGGAATAGGCCATCCAGCAACAGCCACCCATGAGATAATCCACTTACTCTCGCCACCATCGGAGTAATAAACACGCGATAGTAGAGAGGAAGCCGGGAAGGCCACGAGCATCGCTACACTGCTTAGAGCTAAAAGAATCCAGTGAGAGATAGGCTTGTTGTTGAATGCAGTCCAAACCATAGCATTGTAAGCCACGAGCTTTTCTCGTAAGGTTTTCGGCCTTGGTTCTTCCATATCTTCCCTCGTATATAATTAGCATTGCAGCAAACAAAAGAAATAGATTTGTAAGACATGTACTGATTGTAATGGAGTTAAGAACTCTTTCAAGTGTGATTGGAAATTTGTAAGCAAACATCACTTCACAAGCAAAATCCTAAAAGCAGTAGATGCAGAATGTCATAACTTAAACTGCAAAAGCAGAATTCAGCAAACCTAAATACAAAGATCAGATCTGCAGAGGGAATCATCAATCCTTAGAAGAGACATAAGGGGCAAATTTTAGGTATTATTACTCTCCCACTCAAATCAAGAATCATATTAATTTGATGCTTAATCCAAATTATCATAAGCGCTACTTCACTCAAAAACCAAAGACTTCCCCCACCAACCCAGTCACCCACCCACCAACACCACCAGGTATAAGCACTGAATATATCCAAAATTCATGAATTACAGCATCAAGAAAGAGGCCAACCAGTCAATTTCTTGTCATAGCCAAAATATAATAAAATCACAAGAGCATACTTCAATTACAAAAACAAACAGATAACTTCTCATGATACAAAAACACGATTCCTATATACAAAGGGTCGAAGTCGAGAAATTAGAGCTAACCTGGCATTATTAATTGCTGGTGCATGCTTTCTTACAAACAAATCCCGTTTCTGGAATGAAAAGAGCTCTTGAGTTTCACAGGTCAACAATTTTTTTTTTTAATTAGCGAGAAAAGGGCAGCCTTCATTCCATGACTCGTGTATTCAACAATAAATAATTAAAGTAATAATACAAAAGCAAAAGGGAATTTTCACGTGGTTATGAAAAGAACACGTGACTGGGAAGTCTATAGATTTACATACAGCTACAGTCTTCATGTTGACCACCCAGGCCCCGGGGTATAAATATATACTTCCTCAATCCCAGTCAAGCTAAATGTAACTATATTTTTCTCTTTGGCTGTCCTACTAAAAGTGGTTATTTTTAAAAAAAAAAAGAAACTTTATCTTTAAAATATATCTCCTATTTTTTTAAAACACTATATTTTACTTTCTTAATCTTTGTGCCGCAACCTTTATGGCCACATTTAGCGGGACAGAGATAATAGTTATTTTTGTTAGATATTCGCTTTTCAATCAATTTATTTAGCAGATTATACATTCCCATAGGAAATAGGTACTGCAAGGACGGCAAAGTTATTGAATGTTTAAAAGGTTGGAATTTGGGTCACTGGTTCAATCGGTCGAACCGTTTTACAAAAATCGGATAATCGGTTGAATCGATCGGCCCGATTTTTTAAACACTGAAGTTATTTGGGATTTGGTTTAAAAGATATGGAATTCGAGTATGATTTTGATCTCGATACTTTTATTGAGCTTAATTCAAGTTTGACTATATTTGACTCGTTAAATTTGTGAACATGTTCTAATTTGATTGTTCACGAACATTTAATCGAGTCTCTTCATGAACCTTTCATCGAGTTAGTTGAGTCTTAACTTAAAATATCTAATTCTCTAAAAAAATTACTCCATCTGTCTCACTTCAATTGTCCCATTTGATTAAAATAATACTCATTTGAATATAAAATGAAATTGAAATGAGACGGAAGGAGTATAATAGCTTAAACTTGAGCTACAAATTTATTAATATGAACATCAAACAAGTCGAGTTTGAGTTCTAACTCGAAAATAATATTATCGAGCTTCCACGAGTCGAGCTCGAACTCGAGATAATATTTAATCAAATAACGAGATAATTTTTCATACATATAACATTAATTATTTGAATTAATTAAATATTTTTCTCAAATCAAAATTCATTGCTTGATTTGGTTAATTAATTAATTTTATCGAACACATAAATCGTATTTTTAAATTACGATATAAAATAATTAAGTACTAATAAATTTTACATGAGATAAGTTTTTTAGGTAACATTATATTTGTAATGATATAATTTTTTTAATATAGCATGAATTGGTAATTATGTTTGTACTATATTTATTGTTGAACCAAAATACATGTATTCCTTAATTTAATTGGACTTGCTAGCCAGCCCTTTTTTCAGGCCTTTGTAGAGCCCAAAGATTTCTTGTTTTTAGATTTAATTTTGCAACTTGTATATAAATCCTTAAAAAGCCCATTCATGAAATACCTCCCACTCCCTGCCTTGCCAGTACTATTAATTAATGCTATCCCAATTTTACAGCTTATAAATTGGACTTGCACTTATTTTTTAATGGAAAAAATGTCAATAATTACAAAAATCTTAAGTGGAAACGCCTAATATACAATATTTGTGTGTTTGTGAGGGATGACATTATTCTCTCTCTCGCTCAAACAAAAGCCGCATAATTTAAAACCAGAGCAAATGGAACTAAAAACAAACAAGATTTTCCTAATATTGAATTGAAACAAAATCAATCTGACTTAGCAAGTGAGAGTGTTAGTTGGTCTCATAACAACATGCATAGCAATAGCAATGCAACATTATTATAATTACACGAGTCTCTATAATTTTTGTTTTTTATTATATATTATTATTTTGTGTTAATTAATATTAAAATATATAATGATTAATAAAATCTAATAAAAAGATTAATAAAAAAATATTAAAAATATAATATTTATATTACATAACGTATCATATCGTTTGTGAACATATTAATCCCGCTGGTGTGTTGTATTTTTGATAAGATGAATAATTGCATATGCTTTTTACGCTATAAATGGAAACCACTTAAAATTTATTACAAGCCACGCTTTGTCTGACTCATAATAGCTGCTGATGACAGTTGACTTGAGCCCAGTATCAATTTTTTGGAGATTGAAAAGACTAGATCATCAAGTAAGACAAGTGAAATTGATGTTTATTCACATATATTTAGACACGTATGTTATTCATCACATGTTATGTCTACCATACGTTTTATAGTAACTTTGAGCTGAGACTGAGTTGGGCTCATTCAAGCTTTACTTTTCTTTTCTAAATAGATTTTTCTTTTGTTAAAACATTGTTAGGCTTCATTAATCTGAACATGCATGTCTACTTCAAACTAGATTGGTATCCCTACTTATTATATGACATGTATGTTACAACTTACAGTCCAAGATGAAGATTCATATACATCTACAAAGAATCTACTTATTATATTCTTCATTGTGCAACAAATTTAAATATACCCCATTAAACATGACAAGTTTTATATTTAAATGAGTGTATTATAATAATAAAGCGTATCATAAATAATGGGACGGAGGGAGTAGATTTTAATTTCTCCGAACTTAGTCTTAGAAGCGATACATCTCAAGACCTAGGTATGCTAGCTAGCCCTATATATACTAAAGAGCCACTTCTTATTAGGACAAATATAATTTAGGCCAAATACTAATTCATGAACTGAGGTTGAGCTGCATATAATGTCAGATTCTCTCTGTCTCTGAGGCACCAATGTTCTTTGTTTCCTCTGCTTTACTTGTGCTACAGTCATGGAATCTGAAGCAACTTGTGAGATGATCATTTGTTATGCCAGCCACCTGCATAAAGGAGTACACGACCGTGGGGCCGACCCCCCGGAAGCCTCTCCTAACGAGGTCTTTGCTTATGACATCGGCCTTGGGGCTCTTCACGGGTACCTGGCGAGGGTAGCGAAAGCTGCTGACTATGGGCTTGTGATTCACAAAGCTCCAGATATACTCATGGAACGACCCGAATTCATCAATGACCTGATGTTTCTGCACAACATTAGTGTAACCTCGTACCAAGAAAGTCAAGATTCTCCTAAGCTGGAATGTCTGAATTCAATACAAACATGCGCATGATGCTAAGTTTTCACTACAAATTTGCTATACCATACTTGGTTGATGAGATTGTGACGAACCTTTAAAACTAGGCGAGCATTTTCAATGATTGATCGCAGCTTAAGCTCCGATAGAAGTGAACTGGCAAGACTTCCTGGTGTTATCATCTTCTTTTCACTCAGTTTTGCAACAACTATTGGATCAAAATCAGCAAACACTTCTCTGAACAAATTTATTCACGAGTTAAATTCAGTATTCGGAAGTCTTAAGCACACGAGGCAACGAGGTTAAGTGTTTGTACCTTAATATGTGCCTTCTGCTCAATATAGCAGGCCATGCAAGCTCAGCCAAAGCTCCCGAGAGGACAAGAAACTCGAACAATTTTCTGCGGATGCCAACATTATTAGCACATTTATTTCAATCTTGTTGAAAGTTAGATTAGTTTAGAATTTATTTCTACTTTGCTCACTGGCTTACAGCATTTGCAACATAGAACATACTTGATTCTATAAGGTTTCACACTTTAAATTCTTCCAAAACTTTATTAAGGGCTACTACTAATAAGTTCTTATCTTCCATAACCACTATTATGTGACAGATTTTCATGAAGAATAATCGAACTCACTTGTCATCGTGCGCTGGGACTCCCCATTCTTCATCATGAAAAGCAACATAACATGGCTCTGATATAATATGCAACGATACAGTTAGAATCGAAGGTTATGGAACTTAAATCATTCAATGTTAGCACATTTAAGCAGCTAGTTCATTATCAAAGCATACAGAGTTGTTCCAAGAGAATCTGCAAAGATGAATAGCTAAAACTTAGTCTTTCAAAACATTATCATAGTTCAGATGATCGGAAAAACTTGATGATATATTTATATTCTAGTCTTTCTCCGCGTTTCTTATTAAATATTGGCACCTAAGCTTCAAGGTTCAAGCACCTAAAGTAATGCATCATGCTCTAATCCATGAAACAAATTCAAACAACATGATCGATCACACACGATTATAACATCCCCGTTAGCCTAATGCGTCCTAAGATCAACTGTACTGAAAGATAAGGACATAAAAGGAATTCAAGTAAACCAAGAAAGCCAATTGCCTCATAAGCAATAACACATTAATAATGCAAAACGAGACGCACCAGTGGCAGCTGCAGCAGCCCAAGCACACCTTCTTTTGGGCTGCACTACTTCAGGCAATGCTTCTGGAACACCACCATTTCTTGCATTTGAGGCCAAATGCTTCTTCCAAGTAGTTCTACTACTTGTTCTACACTTTCTACCTGTGGAGGCCCGACTCCGGATTGAATCCGTGGAAGCCTCAGAAGAACACGAAGCATTCGATGACAAATTAGACGACAACAACGACTCTTGCCTACGAAGTATGGAGGGAACACTGAGAGAATGCGCTAACGGCGATGGTTTAGCACGAAAAGCAGGGAGCAGAGCACCATTCTTGTCTTCCATAACCACTATTACTTCCCCTTTTGATTTCTCTGCCTTCCTCGATGGCTTTACAAAGGGCTTCTTCTCATCAATCAACCTCTCAGCAGTGCTCGTTGACTTTATTCTTAGTTTCCCAGACATTACATACCCAACACTTATTATGCTTATGTTCTTGTTCTAAAAAACTTTGTGATGTTCAAGAAATAGTTGAAGCCATTCAAGCTTCTTTTTTTTTTTTTTTTGAGGAATTCAAGCTTATTCGTTACTAAGTAATGCAGTTATGATCCCAACAACCACCATCTCCGAACAATCAAATCCCAAGTTTTCAAACAATTTAAAATGATAACAGAGTTCTGAACACACGAACATAGATAGGCAGTCTCTGAATTCATATAAAAGCCCTTCGTGCCACAGACTAAATAATGATACTCAGAAATTACATGTCAGCAATAATTGAACTAGCCTAAACACAAACTCTTTCTTAAGAAAACTGACTTACCTCATATACAACCAGCCAAAACCCAATCTATTCAAGACTGAAATTTTACAATCAAGAGTTTAAGGGGATGAAAAAACCATGATCAGACAAATAAAGTCCCCAAAATCCAAAAACAACACTAACCAGTATTACACTATTAAAATAATGGGGTACTACAAAAATTGCCTAAATATATAATGTAGTGACAGCTGTAGTGGAGGAGCTCGTAAAAAAATGCAAATGGACAATATAAAATGATGAGCCTCGGACTAGAGAGATCCCTTGGCGCTAATTTTCTTGAGTTGTGTTCTTTTTTTTGGCAGAGAATGAACTACAGCTTTGTTTTTACAGAACTTTGCTGTTTTAACCAGAAACACTAAAGCTGGCGACTTTTTCTTCTGAAAATGAGATGGGAAATTTGTTGGCAACTCAAGAAAGAAAAAAATTGCGGGAAAAAAACTAAATGAAGAGAGAGAGAGAGAGCGCGAGAGGCGTGTGCTTAGAATTTATGATCTTTTCTTTTCAATTATTCAAGATTTTGAGCATGTTGGTGGAATGGAATAGGTAAAAATTGAATCTTTTGCCCCGAAATTATTGCGGAACTAAATAGAAATTCAGGTAAAAACTAAAAACATCCATTTTATATTATAAGATAACACGATCAATTTCTTGTATGCTTATTTATTCAAGATATTTTGAATTTAAATAATACCAACACCTGATCAATTTATTTATGTTATTTTATATAAAATGAGTGTTTTTTATATTTTATTTTTAAGTAGATATTTTTTAAGTATAATAGATAAAATTATTCAATTTTATAATATAAATATAAAAATTACTCATTAAAACATATAAAGTTAAAAAATATTCATTTTTTATGATAACACGAGGGATTTCCTCGTTTGCTCATGTTATTCAAATTTTATGAAACGAAATATATAAGTATATGATAAATTTTCTCATGTGCTCATGTAAATGGTCATTTTTATATTTTATTTTTAAATAAGTATTTTTTTTATATTTTACCTACTAAACTAAGTATTACCCATAATTTTTTATTGATTACTTATTAAATTGAGAATAATAAAGCGTAGGTGTAGCAGCAGTAGGTTATAGGCATTTACTTTGCTTGCGTAGAGTTCGTGCACTGTGAAGTTTGACCTTTTATACTTTGTGATGTTATAAAAAAAAGTGATAATAGGTAAAAGTAACCATTTTGAAAATGTGAATGTACAAAATACCCAAAACTTAATGTACATGTAGAAATTACTCACTTTTAATAAAAAATGTAAGATTCTCTTACACTTCTTAACCATTTGAAGATATTTTGGCCAAAACATCAACAATTCACTCATTAATTTGTATTTTATTCGGTAGAAATAGACAACCGCTCACACAAGAACAACCACCGGTGGTGTCGTAACCACCGGTTGTTGATATTTCTTTAGGTTGTGCCACCGGTTGTCACGCCAAATGGGTGGAAATAATGTTTCCACCCATTTGGCATGACAACCGGTGGCACAACCTCAACCACCGGTGGTGTCGTAACTACCGGTTGTTGCTATTTCTTTAGGTTGTGCCACCGGTTGTCATGCCAAATGGGTGGAAACATTGTTTCCACCCATTTGGCATGACAACTGGTGGCACAACCTCAACCACCGGTGGTGTCGTAACCACCGGTTGTTGCTATTTCTTTACCACCCATTTGGCATGACAACCGGTGGCACAACCTAAAGAAATAGCAACAACCGGTGGTCCTCTTCCCACCGGTGGATGGTATATATTCATTTTGTGCCACCGGTTGTCAGTTATCCGCGCTCCATAAATAATCTACACCTATAATACACTACAATCGGTGACACAACATGCATATATATCATCCACCGGTGGTAAAATAATCAAATTGGTCAAAAGTTTCCAATTTTGAAAAAGTGGGTATTTTTTACATGTGTATTTAGTTTTTGGGTATATCATACATGTTTCATTAACAAATTGGGTATTATTAATTTTCTCCCTAAAAAAAATTGGATTACCTTAACTTTACTACCACTAGATCAAGATTAACGCAGTAGTGTGTTTAAATGTAATAACTTTGTAACAAAAATTTAGAGTTTAAAAAATATACTTTATCTATCGTACTATTTCGGACTAAATTCTTTTTATCGCGTAGATTAAAGAGTAGTGTAAAAGATGAAAAGACTACCATGTCCATACATTTTAAAAGTTACTTTTTGTTATTTTGGGAAACAAATAAATTTTAATGAGACAAGCTAAAAATGAAAACAAGCCGGTTTTAGCGGGACATATGGAGATACAATGTCATATTATAGGTACAATATTTTATAATGGAATTGGTATAATTAGAATATTTTCCTATTTTTTGTTGTGTGAAGATTATTAGAATAATAAAAAATGAAAATGTGACATGTTACTGTTTGTTAGTGGGATGGAGAAAATACAACATATTTCTTTTATTAAATAAATCACAATTTTCAAATTATCATTACATTAATATAATTTTAGAATATTTTACGTATAATATGATTATTTTTTTTTGTAAACTTTAAATTCCCATTTAAAAGAACACTCTTAAAAAATAAAAAAACAATACTTCATCTGTTCCACTAATTTTGATACTTTAACTAAAAATATGAGAATTTTTTAATTAAAATGTGTCAGAAATAGCGGAACATCCAATTTACCATAAAGAAGTGGATTTTGAGAGGTTGATTATGTGAAAAGTGCATTGCATTCAATAACATTATTATTGAGTATCCTTTTCTAGATAGCAATTATTGGAACTTTTGTTTGGGTTTGTTAATAAAATACCCTCATTCGCATGCATTTGTTTACTTTTCACTTTTATTAATTTTATTATTTTTTAAATTATAATATAATTTAAAATTTATTTTTTATAAAATAATAAAACATAAAATAAAAATTATAACAACTTATATATTAATTATATAGTTTGTCATATTATATTATTACATTTTACGAACATGTTAAATTGTATCCGAGACAATATGAACGGTTTTATGATCATAAGTCTTTTACTCACCTCCATGAGGAACTTTTCTTTTACTTTAAAGTGGAGTACTAGCTATTCTCATTAAGTGCAGCAATTTCATATTGAATTGCTTGTTTACCTACCAGCAACAAACTAATAACAATTTTGATAATGGATTATATTTATGGAGATCTAATGACAAAGAAAGAGTTCGAAAGAAAAATATTCCACCATAAAAAAGATCCAATTATGAGCTACCGACTCCATCCTTTGCATAAAATATAATCCATACTTGATAACCGATCTTCAACATTAATAAAGTACACCAAGAGATAATAATTATAACAACATAAATTAGCCATCAATACAATACACATCATAAAGTGTTTCCAAAATCATTACCGCAATTTTGCTTCAGCAAATGTCAACTTGGAATCATTCTCATCAGTATTACATTTGGATTTGGCAGTTGTTACTGTCTACTGTAACTGTTGAAAATCAGAACACTGAATAGTAGTGATAGCCTCTCTTCAAATTCCTGCCATCACCTGCACACTTTCAAAGTTGCATTTTGAATGAAATAATACATATTTCATTTCTAGTTTCATTTACATCAGAAAATATTTAATGTCCCACCTTTTAATCCCACATTTTAGATTTCATAACCAAATTGTTATTTTAATTAATTTTTATTTAATTTTTATAATATAGTGAATAATAATTAATAATTAATATTTCTTAAAAAATATAGCATATTTTTAAATTTATCAACCCTAAAAATAAATTAAAAGTGACATTTCATGTTAAAAACAAGTATATACTCTATTTTGATAGAATGAACTAGAGGTGTTCACGGTTACGGTTCGGAACAGAACTGTAACCGAACCTCCAGTTCACGTTCTGAATTTTCAGAACCGGAACCGAACCGTAGTTGTGGCGGTTCACAGTTTAGAATTGAACCGTATAGGATGGTTCCGGTTACGATTTCAAATCGTCTAAAAAATTAATGCTAATATGTTTAAATTTTTAAAATTTTAATTATATACCAATGCATATCATCATTGAATTTTGTATCACATAATTACCTTTTTAATGTAACACTGTAATTACTAGGTAAATATTTATTTCAATTTAGTGTTAATTATATATAATATCCATATAATAATATATTAATAATGAAATAAAAAATATTTTGATGTGTTATTATGTCATGAATACTTAAATTGAATAACACATTGAACACAAATACATTAACGAAATGAAATAAAATAAAATATTAATCTTCATAAATAAAACAATATAAGATGAACACTAATAAAAAGTTAATTATTTTAATTTATAATATTAGAGTTTAATTAGGTTCTTATCTAGTTAAGTTTTATTTTATTTAATTATTAATGTATTCATAAGTTTTAATGTGTTATTATGAATTATAAAAATATTATTATAAAAAATGACACTTTATAATATAAGAAATAAATTAAATTTAATAATAAAATTGTGATACGGTTCCAAACCGCCGGTTCACGGTTCTAAAATTTTGGAACCATAACAAAACCGTCGTCTACACGGTTACGGTTCAAAATCGAACCGTCTGGTACGGTTACGATTCGGTTCTGGCGGTTCCGGTTCCTTTGAACACCTCTAGGATGAACCTATATATAGTATTAAGTAAAAAAATAAGTTTTAAAAGATCACTTCTGAAATAAATAGGAAGGTATAACAATAAGCGAGTTTTTTTTCCTATTATTATTATATTTATATTATAATAATAATAATAATTATTAAGTATGAAGCTGGATATAGATTATGGATTTTAGTTTTGGTATGAAGCCCAATTGGGAAGGTTAAGCCATCCGTGAATAAACCGGAAAAAGGAAAATAAAATTAAAAAGACCAATAATTCAAAACATTATAGTCGAAAAAATAATTAAATCTAATTAGCTCGACAAATCAAGTGAATTAGATTAGCATGTAACGACATTGGTTCGGGTTACCTAATTTAATTGTCAAACTTCACTATTTTGCATCTTATGGAGATGTATCATGTTTCCATTTTCTAGCAATAGATTATACCCATCAAGTTTATTACGATTCCATCTTTTTCTCATATATTAAATAAAAAACTATGAAATCAAAATTTCTGAAAGTATTTTTCACATATAATTTATACTCTGGATATTTTTAATTTTAAAATTATGAAAGTAGGTACTCTATTCGATTCTTTTGTATTAGTTCATTTTTATTAAACTGATTGTATATAATAATAAAATAAGATAATACAGAAAGACCAAAATGAATATTTTTTTATATATAACCCAACTAAATTCTTGTAGTTAAAAAGACAAATGAATATTTATGTATAACCCAACTAAATTCCTAGGCTCTTCTAACCAACTAAATTCCTAGGCTCTTCTAACTATATTCTTTTTCTAACTATTAATAAAGTTATTCGGTCACACATGTGATTGGTGCTAAAGAAGAATTTCTTTTATAAAAAAAAAATGAAATTATTACACCTTCATTAACATATTTAGTGTTTATGAAATAGTTTAAATTTCCTTTTTCATAAATTTTATTTCCTTTTATACCAAACGATTATGTTCACCCACCTTACAACATAAAACATAGAGATTTCTTATCTTGTGCACCGAAAAGAAAGCGACCAAGAATAATAGAATGGATGAAGTATAATTTAGAACGTCCAAAGGACTAATTTGGGATAGAGAGATTAGTAAACACTTACAAAATTGGAGAAAAATAAAGTGAATTAGAAATTTAAGAAAATGAGGAGAGAAAGTAATATATTCAAAAATCTATAACATTAGGTTTAAATTAAGTGTCATTTACCACTAAACTGCATAATTCATTAGGATAAAAGTACTCTGGAGATATATTTAGGACATCAATTCTATTACGAGCCCTGGGTCTTAGACGGCTGCCTAAATTGACTTGTAGATGAGCCTGCCCTGGTCATAAGATTCTGAAATGGCACCTGCAAGAAGTCGCATATTATGGTTCTATCTCAGTCTTTGAGCTAGAGTTTCTACTGCATGATCACATATTGTTCTCACATGCACATAAGAAGATATGCTACAACATATGAAAGGAAAAACATATGAATTGAAATAAACGATTCTCATACAAACTGTACCCAAATAAAATAGATATATATTCGCTATTCAAGGAATAGAGATGGTGTTCCATTCATACCAATACATCAAGAAACAAAAATGATGATCCATAATTGAACAAGTAAGCTATGACAAGTTATCATAAGCTGCTTTAATTGGACTCTACCACCTGAATGTTATGTTTAACAAGTTGTGATCATGG
The DNA here is from genome assembly GCA_026898415.1 of Leonotis leonurus. NCBI lineage: Eukaryota > Viridiplantae > Streptophyta > Magnoliopsida > Lamiales > Lamiaceae > Leonotis > Leonotis leonurus. The sequence continues at coordinate 5,728,853 of JAPKLX010000005.1, forward strand.
ATATATTTACTAAGAGTTCAAAATCTTAAATCTTTTTATCCTTTCTTACCAAAGTCAATATGGACATTTGTACTTTGGAGTGCACTAATAATTTCTTAGAACTGTTTATCATTTCTCATGGATCTCATCACGATCCATAAACATATTTTGTACTTAACTTTTACTGTATATGATTAAATATTCCTCAAAGACCCTAAAAACTCTTTGAATATCCTTCTTATCTTAGACATAAGAGGTTTTCAACGACTTGTTGAGGTTGTATGTCATACTTGCAGCAAAGGCTTCAAGATGTCATGCCAAACAGAATAATTGAAAATGTTTAAGATAAATGGAAGAACAAGACGTACCCAAGTAAACCTCGGCCTGACCATGTTCTAGGAGTTACTGTCAGATTAACCAGAGAACCTTGCCTTGTTAGAACCAAGGGGACTGCTTCACCTTGCTTTTGTTGAGCTTCAGCAGAAAGCCGCTGCAGCAAGTTCTCACCTTTCTCCACATTCCCAAATTTCAAAATCTGATCCCCGAGTTGTAAACCATCTTCTGCTGCCGGAGACAGCTCAGTAATTTCATCAACAACTGCAAAGGGCCTGTTGACGTTGAAATCCACATCCATGGCACTAGAAACATCTATGACAACTGAATTGCTAAATGAGGAAGACATGCAAGCACCTGGCCCTGCATCATCAAATGTGAATAAGTTGATTCTATGCCACGAACACACTGAACATATGAACATTTTTGTGAAAGTAATTGTTATCTTATCTCTTGACTTCGTGTTCATTGCTTGGATAGACTCATAACAGATCATGTGAGTAACTCATTCATCATACAACACAAACCTCATGCATGCAATTGTGGATTTAATGAGTAACTAACCTGAGTTGTTAACAGATGCAGTGGTAGTAGTTAGTTTTGCAGAATGAAGAAGCTGAATGTTTTGGTTTATCTTCTCTGTTATATCACTGTGATCATTTCGCAACTCTGTACCAGAAAAACAAAGTAAGCAAACAGAGAGCTTCTCCTTGTACTTCAGAATCAATTCATTAAACAGGAAATAAACAATAAAACTAACATACAATCTAAAGAATTTTCAAATTGAGAGATTGTTAATCGCCAAAAAACTCCCAATCAGCCCTCAAATCGTATTGAATAAATCAGACCTTGAATTGAAATCAAAACTTAAAATATCGCGAAAACCTTATTTTGGAGAAGGCAGAAATACTCATTACATGCACCTGATTCTACTGCATAAAAGGTAGGAAGTAGTGCAGCTCAAACCAAATCTTGCTTTTTTTAGTAAATGATGTAAACTGTTTCAACTCATACAACCTCGTGAATATATCGAGAAAATAATACATTTTGTCATCTTCACAGGAAAGATCATCTCCTCAGTGAAGGAGAAACTAGCTTCAATTTCCATCACAGGCTCACAGCAACCAAATAAAAAAAAAATACTACACTTCATTATCCATAACAAAAGTATATAGTTCCGCAAATTACCAGCAAGCCTCTGCCTGTCTGCTCTAACAGTATGAATGTCAATATCTGTCCTCGGAAACCCCTGCAAAACCTCAAAATTCAAAACAAATTGCTACAAAATCTTCATATCCAACATAGTTAGTGTAGTAACAAATTTTGTTGCTTTTTCTTCCTCTGATGAGCCAAATAAAGAAATAAGACTACAAACAAGTAAATAAAACTAATTTTACCTCGGAATCAACAAGATTGCCGGAAAGTCCAGGACCACCGGGTTGGCAGAGGCGTTGAATGATAACATTCATCTCCTCCTCTGCTCCGCTTCGCTTATCCATCAGTTTAATCGTCTCCGCTTTCAAATTCGTCGCCACCATTGTTCTGATTTTCCGATCAATCAACAGCTGCAAAGTGATAAGACTATTACTCTGGTAACTTTTTTGCTAGGGTTTATGATCGCAACGCAAATGCTCGATCAAAACAGTAGCATCTGAAAGAGGGAAACATATATAGCTTGATGAGGAGGAGTTTATGATTTTACGTGTCTGCCCCTCAGTTTTCAATTCTCTTAAAATAATCCACAATTAACTTAAAATTGTAGGAAAATAATCTATAATTATACTACAAATTATGTAGAGAATTTTAATATGCTTATTCACATTAAATAGTCCGATAGTTATATTGTCGTTTTTATCCTCTCTTTCTTTCATCGTTTACACAATCGAACCGAACTGAACCGAATACTGTCAGGTTCGAGTTCGGTTGGTTTAAAAATTTAAAGGCTCGAGTTCGGTTCGAGTTCTAAAAATCGAGCTCGAATTTGGTTCGTTAATTATTCGATTTATAGTAAATTCAAACCCTAGCTCGAACTTGACTTGAGTTCGTTAAATATTCGAGTTCAAATTAGTTACGTTTATTAAATTATTATGTTTATATATATATATTTATATTAATTTGATAAGTTCGTGAATTAGTTCATATATAAAGTTCACGAACTATTTGAATTTCGGCTCGTTTTTAAAGTTCGTGAATAAGCTCGTTAACAAAGTTTGTGAATTATTCAAAGTTCGGTTCATTAAATTGTATTCGAACATGTTTGAGAACTTTTCAAACTGAATATCTTTAGGCTCAAGTTTGTTTTGAGGCTCGAGTTCGATTCATTTAGTAAATAAACGAATTTGAAACAAACTTTTATCGAGCGGAAACCGAAATAGCTTGATTGATTTACACAATTACACCCCACAGCATCCATTTTATTTCTTCAGACACTAAAATATGGCCGCCATTAGAGTAGCTTCCACTTCCTTTACACTTCGTGCCTCATCTTCATCTTCGTATTCGTCTTGCTATTACAATATATGTCCCTCTGTTTTTACCAAGCTTAGATTCGGGCCGACATGGGGCTTATCCTATGCGGTCACACCTCTATCTTCTTGGAGAACAAAGCGCATGGCGCATTCCATTACTCGAGCTGCTCTTGGTCTCACCGAACCCAAGAAGATCGATTCACCAAAGGTATTCCTTTAGTTTGGTATTTATTTTTCAAACTAAGGTTAATTTTGTTGGATTCATTGACTATTCATTTTGTTTGATTTGTTGTCATTGTTGGAGTATTTCTGGAACTATGATAGATTTTGAATGACGGTTCAGATTGTAGTGAGAATACGCCTTGGGATATTGTTTCTTGCTGTTCACTAAGGGATTGTTCATGAGAAATTCGTACTTTTTTTGTATCTTGATTGGCGTTTCTAAATTATGTTCTTTGTATAAATGATTAGTATTTCCCAGATTGACTAATTTGATGTGTTGCTTAATGATGCAAGATTTCATTTGCTGCAAAAGAGATGGACTTGGCAGAATGGAAAGGAGACATACTTGCTGTTGGAGTAACGGAAAAGGACATGGAGAGAGATGAAAATATGGCCTTTAAGAATGTAATACTGCAGAAGCTAGATTCTCAGTTGGGTGGATTGTTATCCGAAGCGTCGTCAGAGGAAGATTTCACTGGGAAGGATGGACAATCAACAATGCTCAGGCTTTCTGGTGTTGGTTCGAAAAGGGTTGGTCTAATCGGGATTGGAGTAGCATCAGCAACAAAAGCTTATCGCAGTCTTGGTGAGTCTGTTGCTGCTGCAGCAAAGTCTGCCACGGCCAGTAATGTCGCTATCACACTTGCTTCTCCTGAAGGAATTACCGCCGAACAGAAGCTTAGTACCGCTTCAGCTATAGCTACTGGTATGTAATTTTTCAAGAAAGCTTGAGAAAAAATTGATACTTTTTGTGTCTAGTTTATGTGATTGCTTTCTTGAACTTTGGAAATGAAACAGGAGCTATATTGGGGACATTTGATGATAACAGGTTCAAATCAGAATCAAAGAAACCTGCTTTGCAATCAATCGATATTATTGGTCTTGGTAGTGGACCAGAGATTGAAAAAAAACTCAAGTATGCTGAGGATGTTTGTTCAGGGATCATTTTGGGGAAAGAGCTAGTGAATGCTCCAGCGAATGTACTCACCCCTGGTTTGTCATATTGTTTGTTTTCTTCATTGTTATCTTATTTTTGTTTTTAGTATCCTTATTCTCAAGATTTAGACTTGTATGATGTGAACTTCTGCTTATATCACTGATTCTCTGGATTTTTGCTGGAGTGCAGGAGTACTAGCTGAAGAAGCCGCAAAAATTGCATCATGCCACGATGATGTTTTTACGGCAAAAATATTGGACGTAGAGCAGTGCCAGGAATTGAAGATGGGGTCCTTTTTAGCTGTTGCAGCAGCATCCTCCAATCCCCCACATTTCATCCACTTATGTTACAAGCCTCCAGGTGGAACAGTCAAAACCAAGCTGGCTTTAGTTGGAAAAGGCTTGACTTTTGATTGGTAATTTCTGTACCCGAATAAAGGGTTTCCTTATTTAAGATGTGAAGAAGAGGAAACATGTTTAATTGCTTGTCGGATCTTGATATTTTCTTTAAAATTCAGTGGTGGCTACAATATCAAGACAGGACCAGGCTGTATGATTGAACTCATGAAATTTGACATGGGAGGCTCAGCTGCAGTATTGGGTGCAGCAAAAGCTCTAGGCCAAATCAAGCCTGATGGAGTAGAGGTGGATTTTCTTTTTCTCGATGAATTTAATATGCAGTTGTACTAATTTGTCAGTTATTTGTTATTAGATATAAGATAATTGACAATTTGACATGTATATGCAGGTTCACTTTATTGTTGCCGCTTGCGAGAATATGATAAGTGGAACAGGTATGCGACCTGGGGATATCCTTACTGCTTCAAATGGGAAGACAATTGAGGTATTTTGTCTTTTCCAAAGGTTATAAATTATTATTCATCTGTCCGGTAGATTGCTGAATCATGATGTACATCCTTTTGGGATTCTGATATTCTGTGTTCACTTTGTCAGAGATCATTATTTCATTGATTTACAAAATCATGTTACATTCGTCAGAAAGTAAACTTGGTTTTTGTTCCAATATAAGATTTCTTTGGGTGCCGTATGTGTGTAGCATGTTATATGATAGGCATGTCTCCCTGTCTATGAGCATTTAGATTCTTACATTGTTCCTGATGGACTGCATTCTCTGTTACTTCTGTTTTTTTAATCGTCATATCATGTTACTATCATCTTCTTCTGAATGCCCCTCTCAACTTGAATATTGAATAGTATCATAAATATGTATTTGCTTCAAATTAGGAGGTTCTGCATGCTCATTTAGTTCATAGTGACGGCTGACAAAGTATGTTCCACTAGAACACTTAGGTTGCGTCTTCTTTCTATTCCTTTATTATGAGGGTTAAACAAAAACTAACACTTTTAATTTATCCTTTCTCATCCTTCTCTATTCCACCCTTTAGTCCTACTTGTTTTAACTCCAAGGAGGGATAATATTCTACCTCCTAAAACCTAAGATATAAAATTATCCTCCTTAAATAAGGAAGAATAAAGGGTGGAAATAAGGAGGAGGGAGGACAAGGAAGGAGAAATTTAAAGGTAAGCGTTTTTAATTCTTTTCTGTATCTCCTTCTAGAGGGATAGAAACCGAACACAAGCTAAGTATTTATATGTCATCTGTAGCAGTAGTGCTGTCTGAAGACTCTGAACTGTCTCAGTAAGGTTTCAATAAGGTTCATAGTTCATATCCTTGTTGATAGTTTTCTACCTCAATCAACATTTTAGGTAAACAATACCGATGCTGAAGGAAGACTTACACTTGCTGATGCTTTGATATATGCCTGTAATCAAGGTGCAGAGAAGGTATACTGCTGTGTTTTGTTTATAATGCTTTCAGTGACATCTTCTCACCAAGACAGGCAACCTAAAGCACAATTATCCCACAGTCATTGGCTTAGGAGATCAAGTGAACACATTTTACCATATTAAAAAAAATTGAGTTAAAAAATGCTCATTTGATCTCATTTCCTTGAATTGATAAGATCAAATATTTATCCGGGTATAAAACTATACTCGCACACATAGAGTCTATACATTTTCAGTAACGTTCTATACTGTTTTTGAGTAGCAAGCATTTTTAATGTGCAGATAGTCGATTTAGCTACACTCACCGGGGCTTGTATAGTGGCACTTGGGCCCTCGATTGCAGGTATGTTCTATAAATCTACATTTTGTACAGCACATATTTATTGTTTTTGTATAGTTGATGCACATGTCAGTTGTTAGACCTATATACTTAATAATTGGTCAAACAAAATCAGGTGTTTTTACGCCGAGTGATGATCTGGCAGTAGAGGTGTTGGGAGCCTCAGAGGCAAGTGGGGAAAAATTTTGGAGGCTGCCATTAGAGGAGACTTATTGGGAGTCAATGAAGTCCGGAGTGGCTGATATGGTGAATACCGGGGGTCGTCAAGGGGGTGCCATCACCGCAGCTCTTTTCTTGAAACAGGTAATGCTTACATTAACCCTTCATTCTTGCAAAAGGAACATGAGTGGAATTTCTGAATTTTGAAATCTGACAAGTGGTTGAATTCTGGTTCAGTTTGTTGATGAGAAGGTGCAGTGGATGCACATCGACATGGCTGGCCCTGTTTGGAATGATAAGAAAAAGAGCGCCACTGGTTTTGGGGTTTCAACACTTGTTGAGTGGGTACTTAAGAACTCTTCCTAATCTATAGAATGATTGTTGTGTTGGAACTATTGGATTCATATTATTTAAAGTTAGGAGTCATTTTTGGGTTCAGCTAATCCCAATTTGTAGGAATAAACTTGTAGCAGCAAAGTATACATTCTTGATTCTTTAGGTTAAATTTATTTTGAGTACTCAATTTCCAGCAGTAACTATGCACCTTGGCTCTTCCCATGATTCTAATCCTTGAGTAATATGGTTCATCTAATTTTATAGCAAGTACCAAGTAATTAATATGGTCAATAAATCAAATCTAGCGGTATGTATCCATTTTCTGTAATGAAGACTAGGGACAAAGAAACAACCTTCTATTGGTCTTGTAATTCTGTGTCACAAAATTTTAAATATATATCACTAAAATTATTAGTGATATATTAGTGATATTTAATAGTGCAACTAATAATTTTGTGTAGTACGTCCTCAAATATACACCGCTATTTAGTAATGACACTTTTAAAGTCATTAAATCAAGGTGTAAAATTAAACCATGTCATCAATCTTTCTGTTAATTCTGAACCTCCGTCTCGCTAATCATGTCATATTATATATTCAATTAAATATATTATAATAATAAAATATGCCATAAATAATGAGACAAATAGAGTATTACTATTTATTAAGGCTAAACATACTAACTATTGGTTGAAATTCTCAAAAAGTTGTTTTGAGAAAGAAAAAAAAAAGCATAAATACATTTTAAAAATGATTTATGATAATTTTAAATATAGCTACCAAATCTCTTAATACAATTCTTTACTAAAACATGTATTATTATGTCTTCAAAATTGACAATATGAAATTATAATAAAAAATATATATATTTTTAATTCTCTTATTCTTGTGCAATTTTTAAAAGTCACATGCAAAATAGTATATTTAAAATTTTATTATTATGTATAATTTATCAGAATGGATATGGGACGCATATATGTAACCACATACTTGTCCCCCCGAAGTATTTGATCTAAGTATAAATACATAAACTTAAAGTTATATCTAACTTCGATATGAGGTTTTTTTACGGATATTTTACGAATATTTCATGGATTTTTCATGGATAAATTTTCGAGGGTATATGGATTTCGCATGTATAAATATTTCATACTCATATTCGTGGTAAATGAATACTAAATTCTACCACGAACTTACCTATGAATATCAAATGACTCTCAAACCACTCCTATTAAGGTCGGGTATCAGCGGGTATCGAGTACCCACGAGTAAATTGCCATCCCTAATGCGAACCCCTTCAATGAATATAATTAAAGTATGTTGTTAAATTGTGTAGGAAGTTGTAATAGTACTAGCATAATAATAAGAATAACAAAATAACAATACAAAAACATAAAATACTATTTTGGGCATCTCTTATGATAAGAGATGCTGAAGTAACTGAAAATGTAGACGGCTGAATCAGAATGAAAGTGAAGGGCCAAGGCCAATTAAGACCAGTCCCTTTCCTCTAATTTGTTCTCTAAATGAATGCACACAAAATCAAAAACCTTCTTTTTCAAATTTCATCACCAAATCGATCAAAACCCCACATTCTAAACTATATATTGTTAATTAATTCAATAATTAGGTGTTATTGATATCTCCAAAATCCCATAAATGGATAATCCCACCATCTACAGCTGCAACTACGTACCTCTCATCTGCAACAATGGCGCTGCATTCCCCTATTCTCTCTCTAAAACTGTACAGATACTCCCCTCTCTCTATCTCCCAAACCCTAGCCACTCCTCCATTCACCACCACTCCATATCCCCCATTCACGCATCCCAGTATCCTCCCCCCTCTCACTCTGAACCTACACACCTCCTCAAAATTCACCAGCCGCCGTACGTTCGCCGTGCCGCGCCCATCGGTAATTAGAGCTGCCGCCTCGCTGGCATCGAAACATCCCACCGTAATTCCCCTCCTCACCTCCTCCTCATGCAGAACCATGCCGTGATTTCGGAGGTCGAACACAATCACACGAGAGCTGGTGCACGCCACTGCGCACTCGTGGCGGCGCGTGGCCCTCACTCTCCCGATGAGATCTGTCATCTCCGTCAGCAAGTGCCACCCCATCAGCGCTTCTGGATCGGTTAGGGTTCCGCCCACGAACACCAGCTCCTCCGTTTCCCCGTTCCGTATGTGGAAGGCCCGGCCCGGAACCCCTAACCGTTATTTTATCAGTACACGTGGAATATTATTTTATTTTTTAATACGAATACATAATAAGTAATTAATTAATCATGATTAGCAGCACCTGCGTAGAGGCCGACCCACCAGCGGCGGTTACCGGAGAAGTCAACGAGGGCGCCGTCGTTGACGACGTCGCCGGTGTGGGAGCGACGAAGGGGGGCGGCGGAGGCAATAGCGGCGTTGTGGATGTCTCCGTCGAGGGTGGCGAAGACGAGGCGGAGGTCGGAGAGGATGATGCCGGAGACGGAGCTGGAGAAGCGGCCGAGACGGTCGCGGCGTTGGGGGTAGAAGGTGGTGATGTGGAGGTTGGTGGGGAGGTGGAAGAGGCGTACGGCGCCGTCGGAGAAGCCGGCGGCAAGGTGATGGTCGGACAGAGCCAAGCGCCGGCAGTAAAGAGTGGCGTACGCGTTACTGTTGTTGTCGGTGATGAGGGTGGTAGTTGCGTATCTCCGGTGGCGGAAATTGGAAGAGGTGCGGTGGCGGTAGATGTAGTCCTCACGCCACGTGTTGCGGCCGAGATGGTCGGCGTTCCAGATTTGGCGCGAGAGGTTCTGCCATAGAAGCTCGGAGCGAGAAATGGCTCTCCATGTTGAGCAAACCTGCATGAAGCATGCACAGTGATTTATTATTTTTTTAATATTTAAACAGCAAAACTAGTCAAATACACATTAATTGTCACTCACATTTCTCGAACTATGCAACTCTCATCCTTACAATATTAATTAATATTGTAATTTAGTTTAATCCATCTGCAACAATCGTAATTTAATTTGCGATAAATAATGAGCATTAATAATAGTACTAAAGAAAAACTTGAATGCTTTAAATATTTATTATCATCATTCAATTTTGAATAAAGTCATTTTATGATTAATATTTATAATTAATCGTGTATTATACTAATAAATTTTGTATCATACTAATAAATTTTGTATGTTTACAATCTAATCAACTAAAAAGTACAATAATTGAATCATTCTACTGTCCACGATGTACACAATTTAAAATGATTGCGGTTGATGTAGTAATGTCAATAAGTATATGAGTCATATAATTTTTGTTTTAATTATTTTATAATAAATAAATATTAAATTATACCCTAATTAATAAATCATAATCGAAAGATGAAAAATAATAAAATGTTATCAAACATTTATTATTTATTTACATGATATATCACATTAATGGTGAATATATTAAATTATATTCGTCACAAGTAACGATTTCTATTTATTAGACAATTAGAAATTGAAATAAATTAATTGATAAATATGATAGCAGCTTATTTACACAAAATAAAATGAGAAAGACTAAAGAAATAGTGAGGTTATCAAATATAAATTACGACAGTTCCTTTTCTATTAAGAGTTATGACATTCAATATAAAATATGACTAGTATTTTATTTTTTATTTTAATGATTATTATTTATGTTTGCAATAAAACAACAACTACCTATTAACCCTATAACAAACCTAACTTCTAATTAAATAATCCATGCCAACTGGTATATATATATATAAAAGCGAGTTGCAATTTTTTATTTATCAAGTATAAAGATTTAATTTATGGCCACTAGGGAAGAAAGGAAGCTCTCTGACCCATGCAAAGTCATGCTTTTGAATAAAGAAAATGAATTTTGAGGGATAAAACACAATAATATATATTCAACAAAACCAAGAATGTCTGATCAATGCAAATGCAGGCATGCATGCCAACTCTCACTTTTATCAAAGAAAAAAACCTCACGCGCCGCCCCTTCATTAATATGCATATGTAAAGTTAATTAATTATAGTCAAGTTGCATCTTAACATACTCACTCATAGACTGATTATATATACATACAAGTCCATGTACGTAAATGCAGAGAGAGAGAGACACACACATATAACCTTATAATCAAAGTATGGAGTTCCTTGAATGCTGCCTGATCGACACATGCATGCATTTGCATTGTGTTACAATAATGATCATATAGCAGAAAACCCACAACTCTCTTCTTAAATGTTTACTGAATTCGAATCTCCACCACTAATGTCTTTTAGGTCTAGTCGTTGTAAATGATATTTTTTCAATTTAATATTTTTTGTTGAGATGATATAACGTTTGCAGAAAAGGAAAAGGAGAAACGGATGATATAATTGAGTGGGGATATATAAACTTACTTGAGTAATAATTAAAGGTAAATTTTTCTTTCAAAAATATAATAAAATATTGAGTATAAATTATTTGTTTATAAGCGCGGCAGAAAACATCCAATGGGATCGATATCCTTTATCGACTAATCATGTAACATAAAATTAGTAAAATCTTGACAATTCTCGTGATTAGTTGAAGATTTATGGCATATATAAGAAAAATATATATTTTATATTTTAAATTATTAATTATAACATATATTATAATTTTATGAATACACTAAGAAATGTCACACTATTCATCTGTTATGCAATAGAAGGTGAAAAAAAAACATGAGGTCAGTCATGCCTTATGATTCCATCATAATTAACTAAAACCAACACTTAATATGGGTTTAATTATTCGTTGGCATGGTTTATGTCACATGATAATAAAACAAAATACATCCTAGCAAAATTAATCTCGTGACATGAAGTATAGACAAAAACACATAATTCAGTGAAATTTGTGGGTTTGTCTTTGACTATGACCAGGAATCAAAATGGTATCCATTGACTAATGATATATATTGTATTACTAAGGCATGATTTCAATAGAGCAAGTGCACTTACCCGATCTTAATGCAAAGTAAAAAAGGATTTAAAATAGAAGATTTGATACATAATCATCAACGTTTAGTTCCAATATATATATATATACTTGAAATAAAAAGAGAGAATGTTTAGTTCCCAAGAAAGGCAACACACACATAAACACGCATTCGTGTGTGCCTTGACTTCCCAAAACTAGACCCTAAAATTTTCACTTGAAAGTGAAAAGGTTAAAGTAACAGTAAATAAAGAAATCTTTGTACAATTTACAAAAAGGGTACCTCGAAGGGTCTCCATCAAAATTCTCAGTATTTCTTATAAATCATCTTTGATTGGCAGAGAAAAGCAAAAAAAGGATTTCATAGTCAAAAGAATTTATAGATTTCTAGATCTTGAACAGATGATCCAAAGAAAGAGAAAGCAACAAAAGACCCCTTTTTCATGTAAAAGATCGGACGAAAAAAAAGTCGACCCTAAAATGTCCATTCTTTTTTGTGGCAGAAAATAAAGATTTTCAGCCCTTTTGCCTTTGAGTAAGATGTTAATTAAATTAAATGCTTCGTGTTTGTCTATGTCTGGTTAAAATTAGACATCCTTTGGCCCTTTTTTTCCAAACGCAACCTCAAATATTTTGCTACAATTCTTTTCTATATAACAGTACTTAAATTTAATCATCTTAGCATAATCGGTGTTAATTAAATTTAATTTCAACTATATGCACACATCACAATCATTGAAAGCTCACAACAAACTATAAACACACACTGCATTTGTTTGGATGTGTAAATGTGAAGCTTAAAGAGATAAATACACACATTCACACTCACACTCATACATGTGTATATGTATGTATATATATATATATATGTTGAGAGAGAGAGAGAGAGTACTTGAAAAATGTTGAAGAGAGCTTGAGCAGCAGCAAGAGTGCCAGCATTGAGGGAAGCATCAATGGCGACTTGAAAAGCAAGAGCCTCAACAAATGGTTCAGGCCAAACACCCTTTCTTGATCTCAGCCTCCGCCGTGAAGACGACGCCTCAAAGTCGCCGCCACCTCCGCCGCCGTCGCTGGAGGAAGATGATGTTGACATGAAGCGACCAGGTGTAACCCAAGAAACCGCTAAATATAGAGACAGCAACCCGAAGAAAGTGAGCAAAAAAAGAGAAGGAGACACAAAGTGAAGGGACCCAAAAATGGGGACTGATTTTGAGTGTTTGAAGGTTGTGTAACAGCAGAGGAGACTTGATTTGGTTAATAGTATATATTTATATATATATACTACTAAGTACTAGCGTATAATTAAAAATAAATATAAAGAGAATAATAATAAATAAGAAAGACAAAATTCCGCATGCAAAGCCAAATGAGCAGATAATTAAAGAGTTGTGGGTCAATGTTTAAATATACTGATTTTGGAGTTATTTGTGAAAATGTCACAAAGGAGAAAAGGAAGTTTGTACTTTCATCAACTGTATTCGTCAAATCTTTGGGAACAAAAATTCAAATATTTAATTTAGGTAAGTTGGAGCTCGAGCTCCATTCTTAAGTAAATTCGAGTTCAAGGAAGCTTAGAGTCCATTTTAATTTGAGATTGTTTTATAGTTCGTTTGTCTTATTTATCTTAACACGTTTTATATCTTAATTAAAATTTATTTGTGGGACATAGAATGTGAAATAGCGAGACACAAAATCACATTTGAATATCAATCGTAATTCTTCAGAGTTTTAAAATGAAAACTTTTAACAGATTTTATTAATTAATTTTCTGTAGGCCGGTTGGACAAAATTTATCATAAAATTAGTATATTGATGATTGATCCAAAAACAAACAATTTTGGAAGAGTAAAGGAAAGAAAATTAAACTATGTGTGCATGTGTGTCTACATATATTACCCATATTACATTAATATTAGGTGAAATAGCAACACTGCACATGCATGAATTAATTTAACAACACAGACGCAAGTGAGTCATTTTGAAAATAAGAAAGCGTTAATCGTGGAAATGATGAATTGAAATAGAATCCAACATTTAATATTGCCTACCTCAATTATTACCATCGCATTTCTATGCAACTTGATGTATCAAGTAACCTAGCTAGCTAGTTAGATATTATTATATGTATATATGAATATACAATAATGCAAATCAGGTGTATATGTCCAAAGTCGGTACAACATTTATTCATCCCCTATCTCGCTGTCATAAGATCTACATATATACAATTTCCAATTGTGTTGACTCAGATACGCAACTTATTCACAACTATTATTGAATAAAATATCACATTTTTAAATGCGTGAGACAAACTAATTTATGCATGGCATCCCCATCTGAAACCAAATAAATACAGAATATATATATATATATATATATATATATTTATATATGAATTTAAGCTCATACATGAATGTGAGTTTACTATATTCTGAGCATGATACTCCAATCTACAGAAAACAATTTTTATTACTCCACAATTTACAAACCATGCAAAGCATACTCAATATATATATATATATATATGCGTGTGTAAAGAATAAATAAAATGAAATAAACTGCAAGAGATAAAGGCCTTTCTTAGGAAGGAAGATTAGCATTTTATATCAATATTAGAGGATAAAAGCAATACTAATTAATTAAATTAAAGGTGATGTTTAGTTAAAATAATAGGATCTAATGAGAATTGGTGGTGATGATATTATAATAAGAAAATCAGTCTTTATTCCTACTGGAACTTTAAAAGTATTGTACATATGACTAAAAATAATAAAATCCGCACTTAATTAGCATATTACTCCTAAGATTGTTAGTGGATCCATTAAACCGTCGTCGTATCGTAATGAGTTCCCATCCCATGAATTCGGGTGTTATAATAGCTACATATTAATGTATAATTTAGAGACGAATATATATAACACATCACTAGATGAAGATTAATATTTAGTGGCGACAAAAGAGTGTGATTACATAATTATTATTGTAGTGACGATTTTGAAACTGTGACTAATTGATGATATTAACGATGATACGCAATTGTCAATACATGACGTTGTATGTACTAATAATCTATTATGTAATTAAATTAAAGAATTTTAGTGAAAAAATGTCACTAAAATTACAAACTTCGTGACAACAAAAATTGGTCTGTAGCGAAGAAAAAAATTGTCACAAATGAAAAGGTTTTAGAGGCAAGTCGATACGTCATAACAGATTTGGTCTGCAACAACGATACTACAACTTTGCAAGCATGATCATTAGAACTTTTTATAATAGTTGATATACTGCGAGCTAATGAACAAAAAATTTATCAAAATATGTTATAAGGAAGATCTTGTTATTTATGGTTACAAAAATTATCTCCACTACATAATGTTTTTCTTGTGCCCACATAATTATCTCAAAATTATATAAGTCACATGTAAAATAAAAACACCACAGATAAAAGTCAATTGATCAGGATCCCATATCTCCCAAAGATATGTATTTGAATCCTAGTGGAGATATGATCAAATGCTACTAATGAAACGTATTTTCGTTATATTTTGTCAAAAAATGATTAGGTCCTCCTAACATTGTTGTCATCATAAAAACAAAGTGCATTGTTGTGATCATAAAAACAAAGTGCAAGAGAAAAAGAAAAAAAGCAAGGCGAGGTAGCTTTTTGACTGGAGAAGGCATGCAGCAGAATTGTTTTAGCATGCTAACGTCTAATCAGAAAGGCTTTGGTTCTAAATTTGCAGCAAATGATAATAAATTGGAAAGGTTGAAAAATGTAAGTACAAAGAATTAAGGTTCTGACAGTGAAGCAGAGATGCTCCCCATTCAAACTACTTCACCTCTGTCCCTATTGATTAATTTTCTTATTTGATCTATTACTATGAGAGTGTCCGATTAACTGTCTTCAAACTCCAAAATTTAATTATCAAGATAATAAGTTAATTTACATTATATATCTTTAATTATTATATTGAAAATATAAAAAGTAAAAATATTTAAATGATTAAAAAAATAAAATAAATACTTTAGTATTATTTTACTCTTAAAATTTGAAATGTAACACTTATTAAAGAATAAAAACAATTCTCTTGTAGAACACTTATTAGGGGACGGAGGGAGTAGGTCTTAAGCGTTAGATTCAGACCTACTCCTTAATTTGTCTCTCATGCTCATGTGGGATATAATCCATCCATTTTATGAAAATATACACTTTTTGTTATTTTAATACATTTTATATAAATATATATTTTTTATTTTTTAATATAAATAATATTTTTTTGAGTTTCAATCTATACTACCATACAAATCAATTACTCCCTCCGTCTCATGAATGTAGTCTCACTTTCCCGTTTGGGACGTCCCACGAATGTAGTCTCGTTTCCATTTTTAGTAAATTTTAGCTCTTATGTATTGCACTAATTGGGCTCCTAATTTAACTAACCCATTAAGTCAAACCTACTAACACACCCTAATTAAACCTATTTTCATTCACCCAACATCCATTCATCAACATCAGATTAACTCATCCATTAATCCAACATCATACTTCTTCATCAATACACCCAACATCAAACCCTAGTTCCTCATCTACCAAACTCTTCGGCCCGCTCACCTTCAACCCTAATCGAACGTTCTCTTCCTCTGTGATTTGTCCGCCGCTCACCTTCAACCCTACTGCCTCTTCCATTTCTCATTCTCCACTTCTCCGCCACCTCTGCGTAACCCTGAAATTGTTCTCGCATCCTACCGCTATAATGAAATCGCCGAAAATAGAACCCAAATCAGAGTGGATGTCCACTTCGGCGCCACCCCTTCCACATCCAACATTTCTATCCCATCCCATCGCTGTGATGAAATTGCCAAAAATTGAGTTTGGAGCAGAGGAGATCCCCCACCTATTTGTGGGAAAACACCATTCGTCGCTGTGATGAAATTGCCAAAAATCAGAGTGGATATCCACTTTTCGTAGTGCAGACGCCATAAATCAAGGATCTTTTGAGTCCTCTTTCCAGGTGCTACCCCCTCTCCTTTGAGTTGTGGACAGGTGAGTGGCGACACTGTGGTATGGTTTCCTCAGATATGTGATTTGTGTGGTCTACTTGAACCTCCCTCACTGCCTTTGTCTAATTATGATTGGCCTAACTCACATTTTCACATTCTGAGCGGAGGGTTTTGCCAGAAAGTGTTGGTGGAGAATGGAGAATCTGATAAGGAGTTGGTGAAGGAAAAATTGAAAAAAGAGCTCATGGATATGTTATTGGTGAGATATTTCCCTATTGCCTATTTGTGCATGTCTGATCTATTGGTTCTGAAATTGTATGATGAACACAGTTTGGTAGGCTGTTTATTGGTTCTGAAATGATATAAATATGCTCAACACTAGGCTTTGATATTGTTATGAGATTGATGTTGCATGTAGCTGAGATGATTTGTTATTGACTGCATGTCATGAGTAATGTTCATTGCTATGTTCACGTGCTATAGTTTAGTGACTGTGATGATGAAAATTGTGATCTGTGAGATTTTCATGTGATCTGTGGGATTTTTATGTGATCTGAATTGTGATATGTGGGATTTCTGATCTGTGTGATTGTGGTGTTCTTGTGACCTATTTGTATGTGAGATTTTCATAGAGTAAAAGACCAAATTAATCTGCATATTTTGCATACTTTTGAGTCTTAATTCAATAATAATTCAAGTACTATAAATGTGCACACATTTACACAATAAACCCCCCCTGCATTCATAAGTTACACTTTAAACATGTTTACATCTAATGTTTAATAGACATAACTAAATAGCAACAAAATATATCTTCAAAACACTTTCCAAAATAAGCTTATGCCCTATAACTAAGAAGCAACAAAATAAGCTTCTGCCCTATAACTAAGAAGCAACAAAATAAGCTTCTGCCCTATAACTAAGAAGCAACAAAATGAGCTTTTGCCCTATAACTAAGAAGCTTCTGTACACTACCTGTATACCAACTTATAGAATTCTGCTCTATGTGCATCATGTAAGCCTCTGTACACCACCAATCATTCCAATTGCATCCATAAGACTCTGTACACGACCTTGTATCATTCCATTCTCATGTGTTATGCATTCATGTACAAGTTCTAGTGAAACTTGTAGGTTCATTGGTAATGCATCTGCCTTTATGAATGCATCTTTTTTTATGTGGGAAATCTTGTAGGCATTGTGACCCTTAATCTTCATTATTTCAACCATACACCATTGTAGGCTTAAGAACACCTTATTAAGTGTCATAGGGGACAAGTTTTAAAACGAACTCGTGACTGCATTCACAAGTTCATCCACATTATAACTAGTTTTCTCTATTTGTATAGATTGTATTGCCCTAAACCATCCCAAATCATTGACGTTGGTGTCAGGTGAATTGGGTGGTTGATGCACCAATATGATATCAAAACCATTTTGGCTTGCTGCATTTCTAAAATCTGGATCTAAATCTTTAATATGAGATTTTGCATTGTCCTGTTGAATGAATATCCTCTTTGAAGATATTGCATGCCACTTTTGCATAATTGCTGGGATAATATGTCCATCATTAAAAATAAAAGCATAAATATAATATGTCCACTTTATGAACATTAATTGAAACTTCAATAAATATGTTGATCTCTTTATGAACATTAATTGAACACTACATTTATGAAAGTGCATTGAACATTGCATTTATGAAACTGCATTGAATATGTTGGTTATAAAACTGCATTAAACATTGCATTTAACAATGAATTGAACATTGCATTGAAACTGATAATTAAACACTGCATTGAACACTGAATTTTAAACACTACATTAAACACTGCATTGAACATTGCACTTATTAATCATTCACTTATACATGTGCAATAAATAAGCAACCATACAAATATTGATTGCATTGCATACATTGTTTTTCAGATTGTCATACCTTCTCATTTAGACACTCTTTAATCACTTCCTTTGTGATGGACTGAATTGGTTTGTCTCTAACGTGCATTTTACTCTATTCTTTGAATTCCTTTTGACTGGAACCTTTTCAACAAATGAGAATATTCCTATTTTCCCATCAAAGATCACATTATTATTTTCATCAAATATCGGTCTACAAATTGCACACATGAACATTACTTTGACGATGAATTTTTTACTCTTGCAACTCCTATGTGGTTCAGCCACCCCCGGGGTGAGGTAGAACCTATGGGCAGTCTTTGACATGTAAAACCATTTCTCATCTATATGTATGGTGTTGTGCATGCTCTTGAATTTCAGAATGTTAAGTAGTCTATCGAATTGTAAAGCTTGCAAAGAGAAACTTAGCCTCAATAATTTATTTGGGGCAGTGAGGTCCGGTTTGATTGCATTACTGTGAGCTTTGATCCGACCTGTATTTATCCACCTCCAAACTGTGCTCTTACTGCAGCTTATGCATATGGCTAACTTTTTGATTGTTGACCTCTTGAACAATTCCAAGCTTTCAATGAATTGCAAATTAATAATGATTTTCTTACTTCTTGTATAGATTTTCCTACTTTGAGCTGACACCATTTATCCACTTGCTCTCTTATCTTTTGCAGCTGCTCAAATCTGAGACACTGTCTTCCAACAACAACCGAACTTCATAGCTGCTTCACTCATCACCCCGTGACATGGCTTGCCATCGATCGAGTTCAAAATAAGAAACTGTAGTATATAGCCTTTGATTTTTGATGTGATATCTTTTGATTTTCCTATGTTTTTGCTTTTGATGCCTTGAACGTGTATTAGAAATTTGAGAGATGGTTTGATGAATGAATTGAACACTATGTTTATTTATAGGAGGGCTGTAATGCACTGTGTTGGAAATTTAAATTTTAGCCAAAAATTTTGAGATGTTCGAACACCTCTCTCAATTTTTTATTTATTTTTAATTCTAATTATCTACGTGGAGGTCGAACATAACTGAATTTTGCAATGGATAAACATAGTCTAAGGAAACATGACCACATTTAGCGGGAATGATGAAGTATATTTTAACATTTAATAACACATTACCACTCAAATCAACTACATTATATTAAAACTTGTTTCAGGTCAAATGGTGCATGCTTTTATAAAATTCCAACTAAAATGAAACATTTCTTTTAGACACTGTAATTAAGTAATGTATGTTTAGAATTGAAAAATAATATAAAGTGTTGATATGAATATATATTATTTATATTTGTGTGTATAATAAATATATACTAAAAAGAAAATGACACATCTTAGTTGGGACGATCAAAAAAGAAATATAACTTGTCTTAATTAGGACGTACGGAGGGAGTACAACTATAATTTTTTAGTCTAGATGTAATATTAGATATAATTAAAATATACTCACTCCTCCCCTGGAATTATTTGTAATTAGACCAATCACAAGTTTCAATAAGGATATAAATTAAAATACTTACTTAAATAGATAAAAGATAAAAAATTCATTTGCAAATTAAAAAAAATCTCATTTATCTTTATACATGAGAAAATTGATCACGTATCATCTATTCTATTTCACAAAGTAATTTGAATCACACGAGCAGATGAATAAATGATCCATGTTATTATGTAATGTAGGTATTTTTTTTATCTTTAAATTTCAAGCATATATATTTTTATCTTAATTTTATGAAAGTGATATTTTTATCCATGAACCCTTTTAATAATGAGTTATTTATGAAAAATGCCCTCTTTTCTAATACTAAAATGGGAAGTGTCCTCTTTTGTAAAAGTATATGAAAAATGCCCAAAAAGACTATTTTGCCCATGCTTATCTATCCTAAATGTTTAGTTAAGAACAACATTTCTCTATTACATATATGGTTAATAATTAGTATTTCAAAATGATTTTAATTAATAAGATGCTCAAAATATTTTAAAAGGGTAGTGAAAAACAGAAGATGGAAGGTTTTCATATTAAACCAAAATCTGGTCGAGAAATATTGAAAAAAATTTGTGATCGGGTTTTGAATATGTGCCGACCGGGTTTTTGTTTTTCACGATCGGATTTTTATGAAATTTCTTGAGCATATTACTTATTGAAATTATAACATGTTGATATTTTATTTACATGTTGGAGATAAATCTTGGCATTATAAAAGGTTCAAAAATGGTATCAGAGCCCTAGGTTTATTAAGGAATTATATTTTATTTATTATATAAGAGTATTTATCCTAACGGATGAGACATCAAAGAAAATATGGATTTAGACAATTGTCCGAGATGCTTTTGTTACAGGTATTTTCTCCAAAAATTGGAGATTACTACAAGTAAGCACCAAGAAAAATTTCTTTTTTTGGGTTGACAAGTTAGACGAAAGGACTCATGGTCCTGTGTCTGTAAACGAAAGTTTACGAATTATCGTCATGATGAGTAGATACCAAGATCTACTCCGAGTAGGCCATTCACTTCAAAGAGAGGTGGAAATGCAGAGGGAAATGGGTCATCCTACCCATTTCGAATGAACCAAGAAAGAAGGGAGTTCACTCCAGTCTTCCAAGAAATCAACCCTGATAATTCAAAAATCTCGGTTGATTTAAGGGAGATCCAAAAGACGGTGCAAAACTACGGCAACTGCCTGTACAGAGTACCCCATGAGATAAACCGAATATCTACTCAACAAGATGAAATTATAACCATCTTGAAAGATATTCAGGTTCGAGTAGGACAATTGGAGAACATATATCGTTCAGAAAAGAGGAACAAGATGCTATTCACCGAATGGCCAAAATATCTTTTTCCTGTAAAGGAAAATGGCAAAGATCCTCAAGTAAAAAGATATGTACGAATGTTTCAAGGTGAAAATATTAATTGGGGGAGCAGGTCAAACATCTTGGTACAAGGTTAAAACTCCACCAATCTATTTTCATGATACTGGAGCAGACATTCTGTTGGGAAATAATTTCCTACAGATGTTCAAAAGATACACGCAGGACAATGAAAGGAGGAGATTAGTATTCACAACCAACTGTGAGCATAAAATCATTGTTCAAAGCTACAAGGAGCTTTTAATCGCCAAATACCAGTAGTTTTTCGCAGCAAGCGTGGTGAGAATGAAGGCAAATTTCGTCAACCAAAGATGAGGGATCAAAGAAGGTTCAGTGAAGCAGTGCTTAGTTGTATCCGAGAAAAGGATCTTCAAATGGAGGAAATCCATATCCTCAAGACATCTTTAATTTCTAACAAAGAAATGAAGTTCATATGCAGGTTTCTCTTGCAGATGTTAAAAGGAAAATCTCGAGATGCTACAATGAGAATCCTTCAGCATGGTGGGGAAAGAACCAACTCAAAGCAACCTTAAAGGTAAAACCGGAAAGGGCGCATGAGTTCGTAAGGTTCCGACCAATCCTGATGAACTTAAAAGATCAGGAGGATATGAGAATCATTATCAAGGAACACCTTGATTTAAAGTTGATCGAGCCAGCCAATTCTCCTTACAGTAGTCCTGGATTTTTGGTAAGGAATCATGGTGAGATCAAAAGAGGTAAACCTAGACTTGTCATTAATTACAAAGGGATTAATGATATTCTTGAGTTAGACGGATATTTTATCCCAAGTAGAGATCACCTTATTAACTGCATACGAAATGCTAAGGTCTTCTCAAAGTTTGATTGCAAATCAGGATTTTACCAGATTCGCATGGAGGAAGAAAGTAAGAAACTTACAGCTTTCTCAACACCACAAGGGCATTTCGTTTGGAATGCAATGCCAATGGGGTTAGTCAATGCTCCACAGATTTTTCAGAGGAAAATGGATAATATTTTTAAAGATTATTTTTCTTTCATGTTCGTCTATATTGATGATATACTAATAACATCAAAAGATATGGATGAAAATATCAAACATCTTGAATTATTTGCAGATATTTGTTACAAGGAAGGATTAGTATTGTCAGAAAAGAAGACAGTAATTGCAACCCAAAAAATGGAATTTTTGGGAATCGAGATTGATGAATCTGGAATTACTTTACAGGATCATATTGTACAAAAGATCCAAAATTTTTCAGAGGAATTGAAAGAGAAAAAACAACTTCAGAGTTTTCTCGGAGTAGTTAATTTTGCAGGAATGTTTATAAAGAACCTTGCAAAGCACAGAAAGATTTTTAGCAGTTTGCTAAAAAAGGATGTTCCGTTCATCTGGACAGACGAACATCGACAAGGAATAAGACAACTAAAGGAGGAATGTAGAAACCTCCCAAAACTCTCAATACTGCAAGATGAAGATGATCAGGTCCTTTATACAGATGCGAGTGATCATTGGTGGGCAATGGTCCTAATGAAGATTACTCCATATGGAGAAGAACCGTGTAGATATTGCAGTGGTTTGTTCCCATAAAACAAGGCCATTAGATGACATATCAACGAAAAGGAATTCTTCGCAGTTGTGAAGGCCTTTAGAAAATGACCTTTATTTTTACTAGCAAAGAAATTTACTTTAAAAGTTGATAACACACAGGTTAAAGCTTTCCTGAAAAATAACATAGAATCAAAGCCTAAAAATGCTAGATTACTTAGATGACAACCTTTATGTCAATATTATATTTATGATATTGTTGTGTTAAAATCTCATGAAAATGTTCTTGCAAATTTTCTAACAAGGGATGGAGCCTGTTGAGATTGGATCCATCATCCTAGCACAGAGGCATCTCCGAGAAAACTTGGAGATGCTTATTGAAGAATGGGACGAGTGCACTCTCCATGCTGATCAGATGGGGAAAATACAATCTACTAACAAAACGAAAGTCTCCGGTAGAATACGAGCCTGTTTGCTGACCTATACTCAGTTAGGGTCAGTATTGGAAAAGCCAATCCTGCGGGCTTCTAGAAAACCTCTAGAAAAAGCAGAGTTTCGTGTTACGGCACCTAAACCGGTAGAAGGGGAATCGAATACCCCTCAAGCGAGTTCTAAGTCAGTGGAGTCTGAACCACTGGCCCAAGAAAAAGATGATGCAAAGGTTTCACCGCCTGAAACATCATGTCAACCCACCACCTCTGGGGAAAAAGAGGGAAAGATTAGTCTCAGGCCAAGGACAGGCAAATCTGAGGCTAATACTAACATGATTGTTTTCTCATTTTCTGAACAGGCTTACCAAGCAAACTGGGAGAAACTACTTACAAGAGTAGGTATCAATCCTACTTCTAGCAGGGTTGATGTCTCGGGAAAGTATCCGAGGGTTTGGATGATGCCGGGATCAAAACCTCAAGATGTCAAGCAATGGTATGAATTTGAGGCACTTGCCTCAGTTTATACGATGTCTCCATCGTTTTCAAAAATTAAAGGTCTACCTCGGTGGATTCAGGAAGCGGTACATGAAACATGGGCAAATAATGAACAACTTTGCCGAGGTGATACACTGGAGTTGTATTTCATAAGTACAGCACCAGAACCAGTAGGGAAGGGGAATCATGAGGCCTTTCACTACATAAGGCTACAAAGACTCCGAATGGATGCCTTCAATCAAATCAAGGCACCATCTAATGATGTTCCAATGATTGCCTCAATTTCTGATGATCAAATCACAACAAGGCGAGCATGGGGATTATGGGTCTGTCTCATAGAGATGGACAAAGTCAAGTTTCCATTCAAGTTCTTCCAGAATTCAACAATTGGAACATTCATATTAAATATTATGACACGATAAACAACCAAGTTTGCAGAGGAGTCGTTCGAGAGAAAAAGAACTCTTCTGTGGGAAAACAAGATAGCCATGAGTAAAGAAACTCATTGCAAATTCTGCAACACGGCTCACTTTGGCCATTGGGAGTCCAAAATCTGTTCGGATTGTCCATCCCAAAGAGAGCTCGAGTTCGGGAAATGCTTCTTACCTAAACAAGATAAGAAGAAATTCCGAGCCAATGAGTACGGGGAGAAGAATACGAGCTCCAAGGGCCCCTCCAAAAAAGGAAGATGACCGACAAAAATAAAGGAGACATGTGAGGATAAAGCAGAAGATGCTTTCCAATAAAGAAAGCATGTGAACGAGAAGCATCCGCCAAAAAGAAAAAAACAAAGATGGATAACAGAAAGAGACGTTCCACCAAAAAAGGAATCGTCGGTGGAACAATAATAGAGATGGACCACTAAAATAATTCAAGGAAGGGGTCCAATGCAATAATACAACAAGGAGAGGAGGCTTAGAGACTCCTATATAAACCAGGCATTGGAGGAAGTTTAGATCATCGAAAAATCTTCTAAGTTTTCTTCACAATAAACATTGTATTTCTCTTTATAGTTTATGTGAGTTTCAATTCCAGCTACCATAGGTAGTTAAACAAGTTTGTCTCCTCCCTAAAGGAGATTTACTTATTGTATAATAAATATTTTATAAATCCTTAATAAAAGATCGGGCTTTTGCTCATTCTATTCCATTTCTTCTTTACCAACAAAATACTGTTACGCCCCGGGTAGGAAACGAACGAGGGTTGTGCTGAAGGCTGCTGAAGGAATCTACGGCTGGAAACCATACGGTGCTTCGGGTGGTTGGACGTGGTCCCTAAAACTTCCGGTGGATATAACCAGTAGCTTATCGGTCAAAAAAGGTATAAAATTGATTTACATGTTACGGAAGTGTGATGAGCTTGATAGAAATGCATGATTTATTCCATTTGAAGTATTAATTAATTTTAACTATATTAATAATAGAGAAATTATGTTAAGAAAGGGTATAAGGGTCAAAAACACATAAATTGGATACTTTTCATGTAGTTTTACAAGATAATAAGATACTTTTCATTTTTAGTTACGAGAAGGGGTACTCTTCATGTATAGCCCTCTAATAATCATGTGAAACAAAAAAGTATTAATAATGTAATTTGAATTTGAGGATGAATTTGGTATTTTAAATTAATTTGTATATTTTTAATTAAATTTTAAATTTAAATAATTTTAACAAAATGATAAAATAAAATTTAAATAATATTGGTAGATCCAGAACAAAATATGCAATTTTGGAACATGATGCCATAAAAATTAGGCGTAAGGAAATATTATCATAAAATATGTAAGCAAATTAATACCATATTAATTCTTGTAAAAATCAGCTATCTAAAACATTATGGTCATTATTAACAAATCATAGAAATCTTATCTATTTGCAACTGGTATATAACTTAATGTGTATGTTATTGATGTGCTGCATGATATTATGTATAGTTAGTTGTTAGTGTAGATTGATGATCACAAAGCCTGAAGACTACACTGACGAAGTGGAGACCGACAGACAGCAAACCTCATTCATGATTTCTCTATCCTAATCTACGGCTTGCCTGTGATTAAATCATTAGAGCACAAATTAAGACGTAATCTTTGGAAACATTTTTAAGAAGAATATATTCTTCAATGACAACTTTTCAAGACTGAAAAATCTATCTCAAACAGTTAAAAAATGAGTATAAATCTCCAAAATTAAGAGACACACGGATACACATACATTGAACTAAAAGCAATCACGCAATATCTAAAACATTCTACACGAGCAAAGCTAGTTCATCAGAGTTCATACATCTTATGTCTAGTTTTATTTAGAAATACACAGTTTGTATTTAGAACATTATAGTTAGTATTTTTAACTAGTGAGTGACTCAATTGTATAATCGCATACTCACAAACATTCTTCATTTTATTGAAAATCATTGAGTCACATCGAGATCGTGAATGTAGGAAATTTTATCTATAAACTATAAACCAAGTAATAACCTCACTTTATTTTCCCACTTGCATTGAATATTTCAAGGATTCTTCTTATCTGGGAATTATTTTTAATACGTCATATTTTTACATTAAAATCTCTAAACTTACTTCCATAATTTTGTGTATTTAGCTAAACTAAGTATCAACTTTAGAAAGAACAATATATTTCAAAAATTGATATATTCCCTTTCCCAATACAATAAAATGTTCTCTTCGGAACCAACATATACAATTGAGTTATTCTTTGATGGAAAATATGGAATATGTGTCAACAGTATCTATTGCACATTTACAAAATTCGTAGTGCTACACTTAATTATGGAAATAAGAATATTAGCATTTTATATAAATAGTTAGTTTAATGTAAAAAACCACAAACATTTATCCATTTTAGCTTTTTTATGGTAAATTGAAATTTATTATAATTTTAAAAATATTGACACTTTTCAGAATTTTATATGATACTAATTTCTGGCTAAATTGGAGTAGGCGAATTATAATTGAATATCTCAATTATAAAATTGTATAATAGCATTTATGGTGTTAAGTCTATGCTATGTAATTCTAGATGTCTGTCTATAAGACTACAATTTGCAATATTCAACATGCCAACTTTAAGAATACCATATGTGAAAAGGTGTGTATATCATATTATTATTATTATTATTATTATTATTATTATTATTATTATTATTATAAACAAAATAATTGGGTGAGCGTTTTGGTTTTCGGTGAATAGACATATGAATTAGTTAATAATTGGGTGAAATGAATGTGGTGGGTTGACTGGGATGACATGTCTCGTCCAACTGAAGCCTCGATTCAAATCATAAATTAATTATTGATGTTGGAAACTCTGTCTGTCTATTCATTTATTTATATGTAATTAATAAAATATATTATATGTATATAGTTTTTTTTGTTTATGCAGGCTGAATCTATAGGAGTATAATTTGGTTTAATATACAACACTTGTAAATTGAGATATACGAGTTATTTTTAAGTACATGAATCTTATTTTGTTAAGAATATGTGAAGTATTTGAATCAATAAGATCATATCCCCTCCATCCCACTCCGCAAGATATTTTTTTTCCGACACGATTATTAAGTAGAGTGTATAAAGTAGTGTAAGAGTGATAAAGGTGGTAGGGTTCACACTTTTTTTAAAAGATAACTTTACTATTTTTGAAATGTGTCAAACTTATTGAAACGTCTCAATAAGAGAAATGTGTCAAGTTTAGTAGAACAGAAGGAGTACTAAGTTATCCTCATCTTTTAAATATTTATTTCATATATCTTAAGAAATGTGATTTCAATAGACCTTAACCTATGCAAATGGCAATGACTATTCATTAAGACATTTTTTAGCAACTTCATGACCTTAAAAGATACAAATAATAGCTATTTATAGTCATATTCGTAAATTAATTTCTATTCATAGAATCACTCGTGAATGTTAAAATCATTCAAACATATCATTCACGGATATCTGTCACTTGACGGGTACCTATGAACCCGTCATCCATCAGGTATACGTCACCCCACCATCAGTTGGGTATCTATCAACCCACCTTTCACGGGTATCCATCACATGCAAAAATATAATTTTAATATTTAAGATATATTATATATAATTTTATATGAGAATCAGACATAATCTTATATAAAAATATATGGCTAGATGAATTTTCACCCGATTTCACAGATATTTTACATATATTTCATGATTATTTCACGGATATTTTTTAACATGTATATGTGTTTCGCAAGTATGTATAATTAATTACTATCCATACTCATACTCATGAATTAAATCTATACTAACAAACATATGCATAAATACTAAGTGTTTTTCAAACCACACTCATTAGAGTCGGATACACGTGAGTAAATTATAGGCCTGATTATTGATCCTTTATAGTTGACATAAACGTGTAGAAATCGATTTGGTAAATTTTTTAGGGCTGCCCCCAATTATTTTCCTTGTTCATTTTGCCTGTTCCAATTCTCACCAGTAACTATTTTAGTTTTAATTTATAGTTTGCTTTTTTTTATGAAGAAAAGTACATAAAACTTTTTTTTTTCTCATTTTCTCGACATAACTAGACTGAATCAATGAAGAATAAATTATAAATTTGTAATTTAGATATAATGAAAAGATAAAAAATGAAAAATTTAAAAATAATTATAATCTTACTTTTCATTTTAAAAAGAGAAATATACTTCTTCCTCCGTCCACGATCTTTCTTCTCAATTTAACCCGGTACGAGTTTTAATAAATTGTGTTGATTTAGTTGGTAAAGAGTAAAATTTATTGAATGTTGTATAGTTACCGGAGAATGAAGTCCACTTTATTGATGATGTGTAAAGTGCATATAATAGTGAGTGGAATAAGGGGATTATATATATTGAATGATGTGTAGTTAGTGGAGAATGAAGCCCACATTATTGATGATGTGTTGAGTTGTGAGTGGAGTAAAGGGTTGTCAAAAATAGAAAAAAAGTGAGAATTGGTGGACGGACCAAAATGACAAAGTGAAAAGAAAGATCGTGGACAGACCAAAATAGCAAAGTGGGAAGAAAAATCGTAGAAACGAGTATTATTTAAAGAAAAGACAACCTAACTGTGTAAACAATATGGACATAGTATATCATTTTGTTGCTGAAAATATAAAAGATGTTCAGTTTTCGAGAGGCAAGGTGGTATTATAATAATTAGTAGTAAGATCTAAAATTAACAAGTGCTTAATGTTTTCTTCATTTTAGCTAATTAGTTAATATTTAGTCAACTGAAGAAATAAGAAAACCCTCCGATATAAATATCAACCGTTAGACCATCCTTCGTTCATCATCCGACGGTTAAGAAAACTCATTGATTTACTGTTTAGTTTAGTACAGCTTTCTCTCGGTTGTATTCTACTTTGCCTCCAATTTCCTTCTCATTTCTCTATATTCTCTCTCTCAAGTCTCAACACAAGGGGGAGAGATAATCTACAGTTTCGATTGCACAGGACTGGATCTTCGATCTTTAGTTGCAGAAAAGTGGAGGCATTTGGAAGAAGGCCTCGCGCGATTTCGATGTGTTTGTGCATTACGCTCCTCCTCCTCGCCACCGTCGCTCACTCTTTCTACCTTCCCGGCGTGGCTCCCATGGATTTCAACAAGGTATCATATAATCTACGCATGCATTCTTACAGTATCTGTTTACATATATTGCATCGCGCTGTTCATTTTTCTGCAATTTCTGTGGATCGTGTTTTAAATTGTGTGATGTATATGCTTGGCGTACGTCTGGTTGAGTTGTAACTTTGAAATAAGAAGAAGATATACATGATGGTTTAATATTCTTCTTATTTGTGATTCGATTGATTAAGAATTCTTACTCTTGGATCTCTTAAGAAACTATCTCAATCTGCTCATCATATCCTGTATCCTGTGGGGAGAGAGAGAGAGAGAGAGAGATGTTATACCACGAGCTGGTGTATTAACTTTTCCTTCACATTACAATCCGCAATGTAAATCTTGTCTTGAAAACTATGGAGGATGAAGACAGGGTATACCAGGTTTGACAAATCAACATGGAGAATCATATATGAACTGGCTACATTTTCCAATTTATTGATGTATTTTGCTATGGTGGCGTTTCAGGCTGACATGGTTTGATTGGTTTCTGATGTATTAGAATGTCAACAAAACAAAAATGGACACTCAAAGGATAAGTAGCTAACAGCCCATTGCATCATACCAGTTCACTGTCATTCATAATTCAAACTATTAAATTCCTTAAAAATGATTAAATGACAAGTGAGAATGGGGCAAGTCTTGAACCCTGAACTTCCTCTTAAGCAGAGGAGACGAAGTATCAATTATCCTAGTGATAGTTAGTACAACCAGCTGATCTCTATGCTGCCATTGTTATCCACTTATCCACAATCCACATTTCTCTTTCCTTCATATATCACTGATTGTTTTCCGAAACTTATAAGCCCTTAAGGAACCATATATATTACTCCCTCTGTCCAAAAAAAAAAAAAACGTGAGACTTTGACCGAAAATCACCCACAATTTTGGTCAAAGTATCAGTATTTTTTGAACCGAAGGAATATTATAAAAAGCTGATAATCTTCTAGATTTTAATAGTTACAAAATTTTTTAGATATGGTACTTTTACAATCTTTTGCAGAGGAATGAGAATTAAGGGCTAAACATTTACTTCAGAAATGGCCAAAAGTCAAAACATATATGTGACGTTGTAGCGGTGTAATGTCCTGTGTTTTAAAATATTATGAACTTGATAGAATTCTTTATTCAGAAGTTTGGTTGTGCAGGGTCAGCTGACTATATGTTTATTTTGTAATTGTCACACAATTTATACCATCTTTAAAGGAAAAAAGTCACCCATGACAGAATGTTGGGAGTTCAATATCATAACTAATAGTGATAATTGACATAGAACTCTATATTCACAAATGTCGACCTTTTTTATTTTCATTGACCTTCTCTAGACGACAAAAAAAAATCTAAATTGATCATCTATAGATTATTCTAACTTGGTATGTCAACCTTTTTATTTTCATTATTTGTATGTAATTGCATAGCTATGCAATAACCTAAGCTATTTTGTTGGTTTCCCTTGTATGCAGGGTGATCTTCTTAAGGTGAAAGTGAACAAATTGACCTCAATAAAAACTCAACTTCCTTATTCCTACTATTCTCTACCTTACTTTAAACCAGAAAAAATAGTTGACAGTGCTGAAAATCTTGGAGAGGTTCTTCGTGGAGATCGTATTGAGAACTCTCCTTATGTGGTAATTAATTCATTTTCAGTTATTTGTATGACATCTCCAAATTTCTAAGTTGATTAGATACATGTTCGTCTCTAGAAAATGACGAATTTTCTCCTGCTTTCTTTGGACAGTTTAAGATGCAAGAGCCACAGATGTGCAACTTTCTTTGCCGTGCTGTATTGAGTACCAAAGATGCCAAGGAATTCAAAGAGAAGATTGATGAAGCATATCAAGTGAACATGTAAATTGTGTTCAGTAATCTTATTGGCTTTTAAATCCTTATCCTGCATGGCCAGCCTAATACCTTTTTATTGTTTCATGAACAGGATTTTGGATAATCTTCCTCTGGTTGTGCCTTTTAGAAGATCTAATACAGACCCGTTGGCTTATCAGCATGGTTTTGATGTTGGTTTCAAAGCGCAATATGCTGGTGTAAGTAGCAGATTTGCTTGCTTATTCAGAAATTCCTCTAAAATAGTGGGTTAATCTAGTTATCTTATCATTCCTCTGAGTTGTTTGCTAACAGAGCTCTGAGAAGAAATCACTTGTCATTTATGGTGAAATACCACAACGATGAAGAAACGGATGCTTCCTGAATTGTTGGGTTTGAAGTCAGGCCATTCAGGTATGTTCTTGCTGGACCTTAGTGATAGGCTTTTTTCCACATCTTTGCCCGCTAACTGATCATGTACTTTGATATTTTCAGTGTAAATCATCGTTATGAGGGTGAATGGAATGATAAGAAGCGTTTAACAACCTGTGACCCTCATGCAAAACACACCGTAATTAGTTCTGAATCTCCTCATGAGGTCAGGGAGAACATGGAAATTATCTTTACTTATGATGTGGACTTTCAGGTAATTATTCCCACTTGTTGCTGATTGATGTTGTCGCTGATTCTCATGTTGACTCTTGCTCCACTGCCTGCCTTGCAGGAGAGTGAAGTCAAGTGGGCCTCTAGATGGGATACTTATCTCTACATGCCTGATGACCAAATTCACTGGTTCTCAATTGTGAATTCGTTGATGATTGTTCTCTTCCTTTCGGGAATGGTGGCCATGATTATGCTGCGGACACTCTACCGTGATATTTCCAAGTACAACCAGTTGGAGACCCAGGAAGAAGCTCAAGAAGAAACCGGGTGGAAATTAGTATATGGGGATGTTTTCAGACCCCCAACAAACTCAGATTTGCTTTGCATCTATGTTGGAACTGGTGTTCAGTTTTTTGGAATGATTTTAGTTACGATGATCTTTGCAGCACTTGGTTTCCTCTCTCCTTCCAACCGAGGACTGATGACAGCAATGCTACTGCTATGGGTTGTCATGGGCCTTCATTGGATATGCATCGGCTCGTCTCTACAAGATGTTCAAAGGGACGGAATGGAAGAAAATTACTCTCCAAGTAGCTATCATGTTCCCAGCCATTCTCTTTGCTATCTTCTTCGTCTTGAATGCACTGATTTGGGGAGAGAAGTCCTCAGGAGCTGTGCCATTCGGCACCATGTTTGCTTCGGTCCTCTTGTGGTTCGGAATCTCAGTTCCTCTCATTTTTGTAGGCAGCTACATAGGGTTCAAGAAGCCTGCTATTGAGGATCCAGTGTAAACCAATAAAAAATCCCTAGGCAAATACCCGAGCAGGCCTGGTACATGCACCCTATTTTCTCCATCTTGATCGGAGGTATACTCCCATTTGGTGCAGTATTCATCGAGCTGTTCTTCATCCTGACATCAATCTGGCAGAATCAGTTCTATTACATATTTGGTTTCCTGTTCCTCGTGTTGATTATCCTGATTGTAACGTGCGCGGAGATCACAGTCGTGCTTTGCTATTTCCAGTTATGCAGTGAGGACTACTTATGGTGGTGGAGGTCATATCTTACTGCAGGTTCATCAGCATTCTACCTCTTCCTTTATGCAACATTCTACTTCTTCACGAAGCTCAACATTACCAAACCCGTGTCTGGTGTTCTGTATTTCGGGTATATGCTGATTGGGTCCATATGCTTTCTTTGTGCTGACTGGTACGATCGGTTTCTATGCGTGTTTTTGGTTCACGAGGCTCATTTACTCATCGGTTAAAATCAAGTAGATAGTGATTCCCTCCAAGTTTGTTCTTAGCTTCTGAACTCAAGCATAGCTTACCTATTTGCTTGTCTTGGCTGTTTTCATTGTTTCGATTCGTTCTAGGTTTGCTCCTCAGCAAAAGCTGAAATGTGACGCCTTTGTAATTTTATTCTTTGTTTCTTCGTATGTAAAGTGTACTTTGGCAGACAGCGATTTTGTGAATTACATATAAATGTTGCGAAATCAACTAACCTAAAGACAGTTTAAGAATGACTTTAAGGGAATATAATAGGCGTAGTAGACTATCTTTTGATACAAGTTTTTGGACTATTTGTTTTGAATGTTGTCTCATAATAATGTAGTGTTTGGTGGACTACTCGTTGCCACACCGTATAAATACGTGTACTCTTCGAATTACTACCATTTCATTTTTTTTTATTGAGTAGAAATTAGAACATAATGTAGTGCCATTATCAATCGGATTTTCTTACCAAATTCCTTGAACCACCCGAGGAATTGAAGGCAATGTCTACAGATGGCCTAAATTTACTAATCAATATATGCCTTGTATACAATCTGAATTTGGACATAATTACAGCTGATAAACATAAATTAAGATATTTAAATTCACTAAATTAAGATTTTAAATAAAATTATCGCTTCAGACTCAAGCTAGTTTCAAGGCAATGCATTCAAGAAGAAATCAAACTGCATTGTTTAACATAAATAGAGGTAACCTAACTTGCTCTTGAATTGTTTATAAATAAGAGTTAAAAGAGTTCTAAGAGCAAGCTAGCGAGGGAGAGAGAAAGTAAGTAGAAGAAACACCATTAGTAGGACGTTGAACTAACTCAATCTTCTTTCCAACAACCAAAGAAAGCTAGTCTTCTTCCACCTCATCCAGAGCCTATATATACCTTCATAACGCAAACTCCATAAATCATCCAAGAAAGTGAACCTCTCTATTGAACAAACACCTTCTTCAGTCAGCTATCTACTCCTCAAAGAATGGCATTCCATATCCACAAACCCCTTTTCTTGTTCTTGCTAATTACTCTCTCATCCATAGCCGGCAACACAAACCAAGCAGAGGCACGCCGCCTCCTAGAGTCGCCTGTGCCTGAGGTTCCCAAGCCCGAAATCCCATCTGTGCCGAAGCCGGAGCTGCCATCCTTGCCTAAGCCAGAGCTTCCAACATTGCCAAAACCTGAGGTTCCGACTTTGCCGAAGCCTGATGTTCCATCACTACCAAAACCTGAGGTGCCACAACTACCAAAGGTTGAGATACCAGAATTGCCAAAGCCAAAGCTACCAGAACTACCGAAATTTGAGGTACCGACTTTGCCTAAGCCTGAGATTCCAACATTTCCAAAAGCTGAGCTCCCAACCCCGCCTAAGCCAACACTTGAAAAGGCTGAACTGCCACCACTGCCAAAGCCTGATGTGCCAAAGGTTCCAGAATTGCCAAAGCCTGAGCTACCTAAGATCCCAGAGTTCCCAAAATCTGAGCTACCGAAGGTTCCAGAGTTCCCAAAACCGGAGCTACCAAAGGTCCCAGAGTTGCCAAAGCCTGAGCT